>ML269976.1:57048-159029 GCA_005239495.1 Nicotiana undulata | reverse complement strand
ATATATATATAAAAATTTAAAAGAAAATAGTCTAAATGGATACTATATCAAAGTAGTTAACACCCCCTTATACAAAGTCTATCACAAAGCATTGTCTTCACTTTTACAGATGCTCTACTACACATGTTTTCCCTGTAAAGTAGTGCAACAGGCGCTGCTGCATAATGAGGCATTTTGCTATGTATGAACGCCTCGTTCCTTTTTTGGGACATCCATAAAATTAGAACGATACAGAGAAGATTAGCACAAAAATGTAGAAATTGAAAAATGGTCCCAAAGAAAAACTTCATGCTATATGGTTAACAATAATGTACTCAACATACGGGTAGGTCGGGGTCGGGGAGCAACCTAAGTAACCTATGTATGACTTTCAGAACTCTAACCTCTTTTAGATTTCTAACAAATGTACCCTAACTTTGTATTTTGAACAATCAAAGCTACATGTGATTATAGATATAGTACAACATCTAATTTACTCTGTCAGTTGAAGCCGGATATGAGGGCAAGGCCTATCTTGTTTCCTCTTGTCCATAGATGCTTCAAGTTGCCTCTTTTCTTTCCCAACATAAAAAACGTGCCTAATGTGCAAGGAACTATATATAGCAAAGCAGGTTGACCATGCCCATCCATCAATTTCAGAGCCACATATGTTACAAATAAACCTAAACAGTAAGTTATATATAGAAAAGTGCATATTTCTTATGCTGTTGTATTTTTTTTTAAAAACAATTAAGAGTACCAGAATAACAAATTTAATGATCAGTGGAATAGATGAAAAATAAGTCCAAGACAAGGGTAATTGCGGTAAGACAAAATCCCGACAGCGACTCTCGCTAGGGGAAACTCCCCTTGATGACTACAATCTCTGAGTTGCTGCAAATTTCTCTTAGCTGGGCAGAAACACTGGTGCAAACATCCTCGGAGAACAGTCAAGAAAACTGCATGATTTCAGCTCAATAATGACCAGATTTCCACTTCAAATCAGTGCTGAGGAACAACTCAAAAGTGCAAGATTGCATCTGAATCTGTACAGGTTTTGCAGCTCACCGGGCAGAATTTTAACTGTGTAGAATGATCTTAACCAGTGCAGAAAACAAACAGCTGAACTGTGCAGTATTTACTGAAAATGCAGCAGTCCAAAGTTGACAAATGTAGTTGTTGCTAGTTTACATTTGCTTAAATTGATCCATGTCAGAATATCTGTTCTTGGGAGATTTCTTACCTCTCAACGTGACCCCCCTCATTTTGCTTGTAGAATGAGAAGTCATTAACTGGTGTCGTGGACATGGCTATCTGAAAGGATCTGCCCTTGTTCTTTTTGTTGTGGCCATAGGAGGTGCTATAATGTCACAAAACATGGAGGACTAGAATTGGAACAAGCTCTCAGTTTTGCTCAATGCCCCACAGTCCTTCTAAGTGATCTGCACCAAATGAGACATACACAGAGTGTTCTTTTTCAACAATTCATGGTCTCAGCAACAAATGAAATTGGTTTACAAAACTAAATAAATTTGGAAGATTGGGTAGCTACATGAAACACCAGTCTTGTGGGATACTGAGCCGGAGCTTTGGAGAAATCAGGATACTTATTTTTCAGAAAAATGATGAGTCATGTTTAATTTATTAGTTCTGTTGACCGTCTATTATTAGTCTAAGCGGTATTCAACTTAGATGTTACTCAATTTTCACCATTTTTATGTTCAAGCAAATTGATCATACCAGAATACATATGTAAGTCCAAGGGATATGATAGAATCCAAATGAATCCAACAAATATATTTACTTTGGTTGAGTATTAACATTTATTTGCAAGTGACAGTGACAACTTACAGTTTGTTCTATTAATTTCCCTTTTGTCAATGAACTGCTTATCAGGAATGTTTTTGCTTACTACTTTCAGAAGTATACTAATGTTATCGATATTTTGTCATGTTGAACTTTTCTTGCTTTCTTTGTGGAACTCAATATTTATTTCCAGTTATACCCTAAGATGGAAAGTACTATTAAATTTTCCTGCAGCACAAAAGAAATGTTAATGATCTGTCTTCTAAAGGTGGTGCATAGCTGGTAGCCAAACTTAGTTCAAACACTTAGAGATTTTATTTTCCAACTCAAAACAGTCCACACTCAAAGGAACAACTTACACACCACCTTGGAATCCCAGAAAATCAACTCAGCAAAAAAAGCATAGAAGCTTCGCAAGACTTGGACGCAACATGTTCCAAACACTGAACAAAGGAGACAAGTTTCAGTCACAATCACCATATCAGAATTGAATGTTAAATTCCAGTCCTATACTCAGAAGTTGCTTCGAAATTAATAAACAAAATTCAAGTTCTTGCAATTCTCACTCACAAATCAGTAGTAACAATATCTCGGTTTAATATGAGAATGAAACCAGCCTAAGAACTCAGCTCAAATTCCTTCCGAAGATTCATTTCTCAATAGTAAAAACAAAAGTGAATTCAGTTTTTACAAGTTCAGAATTTTGGACAGAATGAATACATTTTCTAAAAGTTCAAATCAGTAGTAACAATCTCGGTTCAATATGAGAATGCAACCAGCCTAAGAACTCAGCTAACAGTCCTTTTGAAGATTCATTTCTCAACAATAAAAACAAAAGTGAATTCAGTTTTTACAAGTTCGGAATTTTGGACAGAATGAATACATTTTCTCAAATTCACAAGTTAATCCAACTGATGCAGCAAGGAATTAGACTTCAATAGAAATAGACACTATCAAATCCAGCAGCAAGGAATACCACGATCGATTTCAGCTCAACATTAGGAAATCAAGGAGTAAGCAACGCGAGCCAAATTCATTCTGAATCAATTAACTAAAAACAATCCTGTCGAAGTTTTAGCTACAACTCAAACTCTCTTAAAAAATTTTAGAAATAAGAGATGGGGCTCATTTTTAAACTCAAGGAATCAAACTTGTATTTAGAGAAAATCTGAAGCTATGTTCTACAATTCAGTTTTAATCTTAGTGAAATGTTTTTTTTTTGAGATTTTATGAAAAATTGTGAAAAATAAAAGGTAGAAAATATTTTTGTATTTCGATTTGTCCCTTTTCTTTGAATAACAATAAAAAAATATTTTTGGGTTCTAAACTTCTATTATTATTATTTTTTTGAATCTTTTGTTTGTTTGGAATTTCCTAAAAAAAAATACTCCTAAAGAAGGAATTAAAGGAAAATATTATTCTTTTTTTTTGGATTATTTTTAATATTGGGGGCCGGAACCGATGAGGTTTGCCTACGTATCTCACATCCAGTGACAATCAGACCCGTGTAGTTCGGTCGTTTTGACGGAACCAGGGAAACAAATTTTTTTGAAGACATTCACTTATTTTCTATCTTTTTAGACAGAGTCTCATATTTCGAATAACCACTCTCACTCTTGGTTTTTTTTTATTCTCCTTTTATTCTTATTCTAAAGTCAGTCAACAAGCAAGACGAACAAAATAATGCACATATAGCAGGTAAGATGCATTATGATGATCTTTTATTTCGGGTTCATCTGTCCTAGACAGACCCAACCCCTGTGTTGAGTCCCCAAAGTCAAATGCACATGATTCAATAACGCACTTACTAGGGATCCGTCATGAGGCTATGTTATACTAAGTTTGAATACTGTGGTTTTGTTCTAGACTAGGCTTACCCGAGCGGACAGCTCGAGCCGAGGTCGGGGCTGCGTACCGGGAATAACGAAGCTTCACCGTCTTTGCAACTTGTATGTACCTCGTTCTAAAATTTGGATGACTCTAAAAGAAAAGAAGTCACACGAAGTGCACACTTCCCAGATGATTTAGAAGACTCAGACAGAAGAAAGGTTTCGGCACAGTTTATATGCAGTTCAGATAATATCAAAGCGGTAAAAAAGTGGCAATTAGCACATTAGGTTTAAACATGTAAAAATCAGATAATGAAAGACAAAACATAACAGTTATATAAGCTCGAATTCTTGAACCCTGAATCAGAGATTCTGGGTTCGTAATTCCCAGCAGAGTCGCCAGAGCTGTCACACCTCCTTTTTCCACTCTCGGAATTAATGAAGGGTAATAAGGGAGTTTTTCCAATTAAAGTGACATTATTCGGATTTGGAATTTATTATTATTTCAGAGTCGCCACCCGGATTTTTGACGATGCTTCGGGACAACGTTTTTTATTTAAAAATCCAAAACCGAGGAATTTTGACTATGTTTTAAGTGGTCCGCGACCAGAAATCCGAGTAAGGAATTCTGTTAACCCGGGAGAAGGTGTTAAGCATTCCCGAGTTCCGTGGTTCTAGCAAGGCCGCTTAACTATTATTATTTGGCCTAAATTATCTTATTGTTTACGTGTTTTAACCCATTGTGCATTTGGCCTTTTTAGATTTTAGCCGCTTTTGACATTTATGAATTTATCTTGAAAACAAGTCACGAGGACGTGCACTTGTCTTCTTTTGGACATATTACAATTACGCCACATGAAATGCACCCGCAATTACAATATGCGATTTTCAGTATTGTTTTGAGTTGTAGTCGGGGACATGAGTTGCCACACCCGAGTGTAGATTACGTAGTCACGAATATGGTCATGACGGTTAAAAGGCCTATTTGAGGCGGCATTCAACTATTCTCTAAGTTTGGAATTTTATCTAAAAAAAGGTATTTTAAGCTTTATGAGATATGTATATAAATCATTTTGATATTTTATGCATTTATCTTAGGAACAAGTCACGATGGCATGCACTCGTTGTTTTTGAGCACATGGTAAGCACGTCACATGAAATGCACCCGTGATTGCGATGTGCATTTTTATGTATTGTTTGGAGTTGAGGGTCGGGGGCACAAGCTGCCACTCCCGAGTGTAGTTTATGGTAATTTGAGATAATACTTGATTTTGTTTACCAACTTTCAAACTAAAAGGTATGATTCTACCCAAAGGGTTGCCTAAAAGGCAATTCATGAGTCTAAAAGACAACATATTTTGGGCAATGACCACATTTTAGCCCCAATCTATTCTAACCCTTTTGGCCAATCCTAATTTTGACTTAATTACAAAAGAAAAAGACTATACAACTATAAAGGGAATCATGCCATCACATAGAGGAAATCGAACTACTGATTTGCAAGTCATTTATTTAGGGAGTCAAATAAACGCCTTTAGCTATGGTGTTGTCTGCCTAAATTGTTTGGAGATTAAGGAGGGCCAAGAGTTTATGGATACAGGAAATACATTTTAAAACTCTAAGAACCAGTGAATCATTCAAAGACAACAATAAATCATGTCAACAGAATATCATTTCGGATTGGAGAACTTGTTTGAGCAAAACAAGAACAAACATATTCTTTTCATAACTCACTTAACTTCAAGTTTTATTGTTATCTACAAACCAAGTCTAAAGCATGCTACCAAACATAATCATGGGATTTCAAAAATTGTTCAAAGACTCATCGGATCCAGAATGTAACTAACAACCATTAATACACACATAATTTCTTTGCAAAACATGACTGAGCAACTATGATTTCCACAAGTAATTAATCAAGTAATTTTCCCCTACAGACATGATTACTACATATAGTGATGAACACTAATCTAATTCATTTAGCTGCACACTTAAACAGAAACATTGTACACGGGTTTCAGCGGGGTATTTCTTCCTTAATCAGTAAACACACAACCATGTATTCATTCATTAAGGTTCAATAGAGATCGGGTATTCTATTAAGGCCAGATAAGTGTATCATAGCATTTCACAAGACACAATATATATCAATAAACACAGTACCAAAAATGAAATAAAGGTGGAAGAAGTTAACCTTCTTTGAAGCTTTATGAATATATCAAAACGGGTTTGAAGCTCAACAAACAACTCCAACAGCAGCAGTAGAGAATATAAGCGAGAAAATACTTTTACACCGAACCCGAAATCGACATCAAACCAGCAGAAACGAAAGTCAATCCTCAAATAAATATGAAATTCAATTGTTTTGACAGTTTTGGACTCAAAATAATGACTCGTGGACGAAAACTCAATCAATAGTAAGGGAAACCAACATGTTGTGTTTATGGAGTTTGGAAGTCTTTAGTAGTTGGCCATTAGCAGCCATTTCCGAAGAGATAACGGCCATTGAAATCACCGGTATTACTCGCCAGCCAGTGGTCGGATCTAGCGACGACAAGGAAACAACGACAAGAGCAATTTGGGCAACGCGGGCGACAGGATAGGGTGAAGAAAGCTACAGCGATATCTCCACGGTGGTGGCGCGGTGACCTCGGTGGCGGTAGCTGGTGGAGATGCAGAAGGAAACGATCTTTTGTTTTTTTCTGATGGAGAAGAGCGTCGTTTCTCTTCTAGTAAAGGGGAGGTAGGGGTCTGCTGACTGTGGTGATGATGGAGGTCAAAAATGGCTACCATCTTTCTTCATGGGGGAGGGTCGTTCCTCTGTTTTGTGAGGTCAAGAGAAAGGACCCAGGGAAACGGCGCCGGGATTCTTTTTGTTTAGGGCTTGGTCTCGTTACTGTGTTTGGGAGGGTGAGGAAGACGGCGGGAAAAGGGGAAAAACGGCGCTCATCCGGTGATAGAGATCAGGTCCTCATTTTTAGTCTAGGTTATTTTTTAATAGGTGAGGAAACAGGTCGGGTAGGCCGGTCGCACGTTCTGGACCGGTGGGTTTGGGGCGGAATTTGGGATACTGTGCCATTAGTTTTGGCCCAATTTGGACTTCCCTCTTTTCTCATTCTTTTAGCCACTTTAGGCTCAAATTTTAATTTTAATCCCGTTTTTGGCTAGCCTATTTATTTATTTTACCTAATGATGGACTAATGCAACTAACTAATTAATTAACCTACGAATGCAATTTTTGATTCTTTAGAAGATGCATTTAACAATGTAATTAAATCCTAAAAATGCAGTTTAAAATTTAACATGCTATGAAATCAAAATTCGAACATTTTTTATGATTTTAAAATATTAAACATGCGTGAAATTTAACTAAATAAAGAGAAATTCCTAAAATTCATTAAAAATTATTTTTTGATTATTTTTAGGAGTAATATTCATGCGGGGCAAAAATTGGATATTCACACTTGATATTACACCTTGATCTACTAATAACTATAGGATAAAAGCTAAAAATGAAAACTTGCCTAACAAGATGTACAACATATCCATAATTCCAGTAGATAATTCGTATAATATCGTAGCTCCACATATTCGACCATTGCTCATCCTTTATTCACGTATTACTGCCTCTAGTCTTGTGTATTTCGAACCAGCTCAATCCTTTCCAATTAGTTTCAGTGTTCCATACGCTTTGTGCCTTTATCTGACGTAGCCTTATCCCAGTGATGTGTCGCGCAATATAGAAATGGGAAGTGCTCATGCATGTATGACGGCAGTGTACTATCCTTAAGGGCTCACTGTCTTTGCTCGCTGATATTTTGACGTTCCTTTGATTTTTCTTTGTAGATGTAACGACCCAGACGGTCGTTTTGCGTATTAGGATTTCGTTCCTTTAAATGAAACCTTCCATAGCAGCTATTCGTGCTTTATGACTTGCGGGAGCAGGTGGTTCAAGATTTGGGGATGGTCTGGGTGATTTAGGAACATTGGTTCCTTAAGGTTGGCCTAATTGGCCAACTTTGACTTCGGTCAACATTTTGAGCAAACGGCCTCAGAATCGAGTTATGAAAGCTCCAGTAGCTCTGTATGATGATTTCAGACTTGGGCGTATATTCGGCTCGGGTTTTCGATGACCCGGGAGCATTCCAGCGCCCGAAATGGAAATCAGGATTTCCTTATGTTTGAAATTTGGTTTGGGACGTGGTTTTGTGAAATTGAGGTCCGAACGGAATTTTGGGACCTGGAATATTTCCGTATAGTCATTTATGACTTGTCTGCAAACTTTGAAGTCATTCCGAGTAGTATAGACCCGTTCGGCGCAATGAAGTGAATTCTAAAATTTCTTAAGTTCTTAAGTTGATTCAATTTGGTTTCGGGGTTGAATTTTGAATTTCGTTGTTGTTTTTCATGTTCCGGAAGCTCGAGCGAGTCCGTATCATGAATAGAGACTTGTTGGTGTCTTTGAGCGGGGTCCCGAAGGGCTCGGGTAAGTTTCGGACCCCTCGGAGTAATTCCAAAACACAAGAATTTTTCTGTATGGTTTTCTTCAGTGCGTTTGCAGGCAATCAGCTGCGATTGCACAAGAGGGTGGACCTGGGGTGGGAGAATGACCTGTGCGATCGCACAGGTCTATCCGCGATCGCACNCTACTCTCTGCGATCGCCAGCCTTCAGCTGCGATCACACTTTGCTTCTGGAGGGCCCTGGGCAATTGCCCTGTGCGAACGCACTGGCCCAGCTGCGATCGCATAGTACAAGCAGCTGGGCAGTGTATTTTAATACGGGACCTAGCCCATTTTTCCTCCATTTTCATCTTCCTCCCCAAGTTTTAGAGAGCTCTTCAAGGGACCTTCCTCCATTATTATCAAGATAAGTAAATTCCATAGTTTCATGGTTATAACATCAATTCCTAATGAAATTCTCTTCTATATTATACCAAAAATTCATGGAAATTGACAGAAATTTAGGGATTTTGGGAAGTTATGAATTATCCATTTTTTCCATGAATTCTAGTAATAACTTGCATAATTATGATCCTTAGACTCTGGGTAACTGATTCCTTCAAGAATTTTCGAAATCCAAGCGTGTGGGCCCATGGTCGAAATTCTGAAAACCTTCAAGAATGCTTAATTTTGGATTTCTTATTAATTCTCCTTCTTTGAGATTAGAATTGATTCAATTATACTATTTGGCTAGTTGCGAGCCGTCGAGTGTAAATTTCGGAGATTCGGGCACATCCTTGATCCGAGGGGTGATTTCGTCGCGAGGTGAGTCTCCTTTCTAACCTTGTAAGAGGGAATTGTCCCCATAGGTGTTCTATGTGTTGTATGTTTTTGTTTGGGGGCTACGTGCGTACCACGTGACGAGAGTCCGTACGTAGGGACTACTATTGTCACGTCCGGGTAGCTTAGGACCACATCATGCCATGTATTCTGCCTTAAATGAACTATATGCTTAGATTCATGCTTTTATATATGTTACTGTTTCCCTGAGCTTTCCTTTACTTAAATAATTGGAAAGGATTGTGGTGAAATGAACTTTACATTCTTTGTGAGCATGTTGTCGCTTCGTAATTTACATCCCGCGAACGATATGTAATTTCCTTAACTCTTATGGGAGGGGTTCGTACATCACGAAGGATTTATAGTGCACTCTTCGTACGGGCCGGTCGATCCCTAGCAGTGCACCGGGATTTAATTAAGAATGCACTTTTGGTACGGGCCGATCGATCCCCAGCAGTGCATGAACGAAGTCACACGAAGATATGATATGATTACATTGATAGACGCACTCTTGGTACGGACCGGTCGATCCCCGGCAGTGCGTAGGCAGGATTATTGTTAAGCATGCACTCTTGGTACGGGCCGGTCGATCCCTGGCAGTGCATAGCTATTCTTCCTGATTCCGGCCGGTTGTCTTACTCCTGTGTGCGGATGACTTTTTTGTACCGTTTTCCTGATTTATGATTTGACAGATGTTTGGGGAAAAGAGATAGGTGAGTTGTTACTGCTTTCAATATTTGCTTGGAAACTCTGTATTCTCTTCACAATTGGGGTGCACTATTTGCATGTTTACTGCTTTCCTTATATCATGTTTATTACTATTACTGTTGGACCTTAGTGAGTATTGAGTCGAACTCTCGTCACTACTTCTTCGAGATTAGATGAGATACTCACTGGGTACATATTTATTTATGTACGCATGCTGCACTTTCTTTTCTTCTGTACTTGACTGTACAGGTCCGGAGGCTGGTATACCTGATTATCAGGCCGATGCTAGGTATTGATTGCGTGATCATACTTCACAGTGAGTTGCTCTTCATGGTGACTTCCTGGCAGCACCCTGAAGTTTCTTTTGTCATGTTCACTGTCTATTTCATTCAGACTGAGGCCCTGTATTTATTTTTAGTCATTGTATATTTAGTAGTTGCCCGTGACCCTCGTGACACTAGTTCCTGGCACACACGTAGTATATATATTTTGAGTTTTGGGCTGTATATTTGTATATGGGCCTTGGTGTTGGCCCTGTGCCATCGTATTTCATGATTATATTATCATTACATGCCATTCTCATGTTAATTGTTAAAAATTGGTATTCCCGACATGTTTAATCATACAGGCAAGGGGGTAAGATCTAGTGTCTTCTATGTTAGCTTGCCTAATCCTGCTGATGGGCGCCATCGCGACCTAAATCAGGATTTGGGTCGTGACAACATGGTATCAGAGCTTTAGGTTCACGTAGTCTCACGAGTCACGGGAAAACCCAGTAGAGTCGTGTGGATTGGTACGGAGATGTCTGTACTTATCTTCAGGAGGCTATAGGGTTTTAAGAAATTCCTCCTTGTTCAGATCTTATCGTGCAATCTATGATGTACTCAAATTGATCTTCTACTCTCTCACATATGGTGAGGACGCGTGCTTCTCATGTTCCTTATCCAGGGGAGGCCGCTACCCCCGCTGCTCGAGGCCGTGGTAGGGGCAGGGGTAGGGCTCCTATTC
Source organism: Nicotiana undulata (assembly GCA_005239495.1). Taxonomy (NCBI): domain Eukaryota; kingdom Viridiplantae; phylum Streptophyta; class Magnoliopsida; order Solanales; family Solanaceae; genus Nicotiana; species Nicotiana undulata. The sequence continues at coordinate 148,418 of ML269976.1, read as the reverse complement.
GAGATAGGGGATGAGGGCATCCCAGAGCTGTACCAGTTGCATTGCTTGAGGATCCTATTATCGAGGAGCAGGATGAGTTGCCTCCAGTTGCTCCTACTCCAGCGGATTTTATGACGGCGCCAGGCTTCCAGGAGGTCATGGGCCGCATGTTGAGATTTATGGACACTATGTCCCAGGCAGGCGTACTTCCAGCAGACCCTGCTACTTCCCAGGCGGGAGGGGGAGTTCATACCCCTACCGCTCAGGCCACCGGACAGGCAGCAACACATCACACTCCGGGTACACCGCTCGTGGGTGGAGTTCAGCCTATCGTAGCACAGCCAGATCCCAGGCTAGTCGCAGAGGGTGACCAGTAGAAGATGCTTGATAGATGGACCTGACTTCGCCCTCCAGTCTTCGGGGCTGAGCGGGGTGAGGATGCCTAGGATTTCATCGACAGGTGCAGGGACAGACTGCACAACATGAGGATATTAGAGTCACATGGGGTAGACTTCACTACATTTAAGCTTGAGGGTAGAGCTCGTCGCTGGTGGCGGTCGTATGTTCTTAGCAGGCCAGCGGATTCTCATCCCGTCACTTGGAGTCAGTTCACGCAGCTAATTTTGGACCGATACATTCCACCGTCCGAGAGAAAGGAGCTTCAGGGTCAGTTTTAGAGGTTGGAGCAGGGGCAGATGTCTGTGATGGATTATGATGCGAGGTTTTCAAAGTTATCTCGCCATGCTCTTATGATATTGCCCACTGATGCCGAGAGGGTGCGGCAATTCATGGCAGGTTTACATCCGGGTATTAGGACCTCCATGGCCAGAGAGGTATAGATGGGTACCCCATACCAGCTTGTAGTCGAGATAGCTCGACTGATTGAGGGTTACCGTACGAGGAGCAGGGAGCAAGGTCGGCCAGCTTCATCTCGTTCTGAGGGAGCTTAGTCTTCGGGTGCTTCAGCCAGATTCTATGCTATTACGGCCATATCAGACGCAGCGGGCTCAGTCGCGGTGATTACATGTATTATCTCAGTCTGTGGTAGAGAGGCTTCAGTGCTATTTGATCCAGGATCCACCTATTCATATGTTTCAGCATTATTTGCTCATTTCTTGGATGTTCCTCGTGAGTCCTTGGGTTCTCCCTTGTATGTGTCCACTCATGTGGGCTATTTTGTGGTAGTAGACCAGGTCTACCGATCTTGTGTGATTGCTTTCTGTGGGCCTGATACTAGAGCCGACTTGTTATTGCTCGATATGGTTGATTTTGAGGTTATTTTGGGCATGGATTAGCTATCTCCTTATCATGCTGTGTTGGATTGCCATGCTAAGACAGTTACATTAGCCATGCCTAAGTTGCCGAGGTTGGAGTGGAGAGGTTCTTCGGTGAGTGCTTTCAGCCGAGTCATTTCCTTTATGAAGGCTCGGCACATGGTCGAGAAGGGTTACTTAGCTTATCCTTCTTTTGTGCGAGAGACCACCGTCGAGTCTCCTACCATTGATTCAGTGCCTTTGTTCGAGAGTTTCCAGATGTGTTTCCTTCAGATCTTCCAGGCATGCCTCCAGATCGAGATATAGATTTCTGCATTGATTTGGCTCCAAATACTCAGCCTATTTCTATTCCCCCTTATCGTATGGCTCCTAAGGAGCTAAAGGAGTTGAAGGAGTAGCTTGAGGAGTTGTTGGCCAAGGGGTTCATCAGGCCGAGTATGTCGCCGTGGGGTGATCCAGTCTTATTTGTTAAGAAGAAGGATGGGTCTATGCGGATGTGCATTGACTATCATCAGCTAAATAAAGTGACCATCAAGAATAAGTATCCTCTGCCGCGCATTGATGATTTGTTCGACCAGTTGCAGGGTGCTTGTGTGTTTTCTAATATTGATCTGAGGTCGGGTTATCACCAGTTGAAGATTTGCGCTTCTGATGTTCCGAAGACGGCATTTCGCACTAGATATGGCCATTATGAGTTCTTAGTGATGTCCTTTGGCTTGACCAATGCCCCAGCAACATTTATGGACTTGATGAATAGGGTGTTCAAGCCGTTTATCGACTCCTTCATTATTGATTTCATTGACGATATACTGATCTACTCACGGAGCCTTGGTGAGCACGAGCAGCATTTGAGAGTTGTGCTTCAGACCTTGCGAAAGAAGAAGCTATATGCTAAGTTCTCCAAGTGCGAGTTCTGGTTAGAGTATGTGGCATTTCTCGGACATGTGGTTTCCGGAGAGGGTATCAAGGTTGATCCGCAGAATATTGAGGCAGTTCAGAGTTGGTTGCGTCCTACTTCAGCTTCAGAGATCAGGAGTTTTCTGGGTTTAGCAGGCTATTACCGTCGATTCATGGAGGGATTGTCCTCTATTGCAGCTCCACTGACTAGGTTAACTCAGAAGAATGCCCCGTTTTGATGGTCAGACGATTGTGAGGCGAGCGTTCAGAAGCTCAAGGTAGCATTGACTTCAGCACCAGTTCTATCATTGCCTTCCGAGTCAGGGATGTATACTGTATATTATGACACTTGACGCGTCGGGTTTGGATGTGTGTTAATGCAGGATGGCAGAGTTATTGCTTATGCTTCGCGGCAGCTGAAGGTTCATGAGAAGAATTATCATGTAGATGACTTAGAGTTGGCGGCGATTGTTCATGCTTTGAAGATTTGGCGGCACTACTTGTATGGTGTATCTTGTGAGGTCTACACTGACCACCGTAGTTTGCAGTACTTGCTGAAGCAGAGGGACCTTAATTTGCGATAGCGGAGGTGGCTTGAGTACTTAAAAGACTATGATCTCACTATTCTGTATCACCCGGGTAAGGAGAATGTAGTAGTAGATGCTTTGAGCAAGAGGGCAGCGAGTATGGGTAGCTTTGCCAACATTGCAGCTGAGGAGAGACCTTTAGCCTTGGATGTTCAGTCCTTGGCCAATCGCCTGGTGAGATTGGATATTTTAGAGCCTCGTCAAGTTCTGGATCATGTGGTTGCTCAGTCTTCATTACTGGGAGAGATTAAGGCTCAACAGTTTGATGATCCATGTCTGGCAGAGCTTCGGGATACGGTGGTCCAGGGTAGAGCCAAAGAGGTTACCTTAGGCGAGGATGGTGTTCTGAGACTCCAGGGCCGATTGTGTGTTCCTGATGTTGATGGCCTGGGGGAGAGGATTCTAGCGGAAGCACAGAGTTCTCGGTATTCTATTCATCCAGGAGCGACGAAGATGTATCATGATTTGAAGCAGCATTTATGGTGGAGGCGGATGAAGAAGGACATTGTTCAGTATGTGGCCAGATGTCTTAATTGTCAGCAGGTTAAGTACGAGCACCAGAGGCCAGGAGGCTTGTTTCAGCAGATGCCCATTCCTCAGTGGAAATGGGAGCGCATCACCATGGACTTCGTGGTTGGGTTGCCTCGGACTTTGCGGAAGGTTTACGCGGTTTGGGTAATTGTGGATAGATTGACCAAATCGGCGCATTTCTTTCCTGTGGCTACTACTTATACGACAAAGAGGCTAGCTCTGATTTATATTCGAGAGATTGTTCGATTGCATGGTGTGCCGGTGTCTATTATAGTAGATCGAGTTCCTCAATTCACATCGCACTTCTGGAGAGCTTTGCACAACGAGATGGGTACTCAGATAGACCTCAGTTCAACATTTAACCCTCAGACTGATGGCCAGTCGGAGCGTAATGTTCAGATTTTGGAGGATATGCTCAGGGCTTGTGTGATTGATTTTGGAGGTCAGTAGGACCAGTTCCTACCGTTGGCGGAGTTTTCATACAATAATAGTTATCAGTTCAGCATCGAGATGGCTCCATTTGAGGCTTTATATGGTCGGTGTTGTCGTTATCCGATTGGGTGGTTTGAGCCTGGTGAGGCCAAGTTATACGGCACAGATCTGGTGAGAGATGCTTTGGAGAGGGCGAAGATTATTCAGGAGAGGCTCCACATAGCACAGTCCAGACAAAAGAGTTACGCAGACCAGCGGGCACGTGATGTAGCATTCATGGAGGGGGATAAGGTTATGTTGAAGGTTTCACTGATGAAGGGCATTATGAGATTTGGGAAGAAGGGCAAGTTGAGTCCCAAGTTTATAGGCCTTTTCGAGGTGTTGAGGCAGATCAGAGAGGTTCCTTATGAGCTTGCTTTACCTCTAGCCTTTTCAGGTGTTCATCCAGTTTTTCATGTATCCATGCTTCAGAGGTATCACGTCGACTTCTCGCATGTGGTTGATTACAGCACCATTCAGTTAGATGAGAAGTTGGGCTACGAGGAGGAGCCAGTTGCTATTATTGATAGGCAGGACCGCCAGTTGAGGTCCAACACTGTTTCTGCGGTTAAGGTCCAGTGGAAGGGCCAACCAGTTGAGGAGGCGACTTGGGAGTCCGAGGAGGACATGCGGAGCCGATATCCACAGCTATTAAGTACTCCAGGTACGATTCTAGACCTATTCGGGGACGAACGTTTGTTTAAGAGGGGGAGAATGTAACGACCCAGCTGATCGTTTTGCATATTAGGATCCCGTTCCTTTAAATGAAACCTTCCATAGCAGCTATTTGTGCTTTATGACTTGCGGGAGCGGGTGGTTCAGGATTTGGGGATGGTCTGGGTGATTTAGGAACATTTGGTTCCTTAAGGTTGGCCTAATTGGCCAAGTTTGACTTCGAACAACATTTTAAGAAAACGACCTCAGAATCGAGTTCTAACAGCTCCAGTAGCTCCGTATGATGATTTCGGACTAGGGCGTATGTTCGGCTCGGGTTTTCGATGACCCAGGAGCATTCTGGCGCCCGAAATGGAAATCAGGATTTCCTTATGTTTGAAATTTTGTTTGTGACGTGGTTTTGTGAAATCGAGGTCCGAATGGAATTCCGGGATCGATAATAGTTCCGTATAGTCATTTATGACTTGTCTACAAAATTTGAAGTCATTCCGAGTAGTATAGACCTGTTCGGTGCAATGAAGTGAATTCTAGAATTTCTTAAGTTCTTAAGTTGATTCAATTTGGTTTTGGGGTTGAATTTTGAGTTTCGTTGTTGTTTTTCATGTTCCAGAAGTTCGAGCGAGTTCGTATCATGAATACAGACTTGTTGGTGTATTTGAGCGGGGTCCCGAGGGGCTCGGGTGAGTTTTGGACCCCTCAGAGTTAATTCTAAAACACCAGAATTTTTCTGTCTGGTTTTCTTCAGTGCGTTTGCAGGCAATCAGCTGCGACTGCACAAGAGGTTGGACCTGGGGTGGGAGAATGACCTGTGCGATCGCACAGGTCTATCCGCGATCGCACAGGGTGTGCTTTGACTGGGCCCTTTTTGTTCTTCGCGATCCCAGCCCTTACCCCCGCGATCGCACAAAGCTGCCTACCCCCCCCCCCTGTTGCTACTCTCTGCGATCTCCAGCCTTCAGCTACGATCGCACTTTGCTTCTGGAGGGCCCTGGGCAATTGCCCTGTGCGAACGCACTGGCCCAGCTACGATCGCATAGTACAAGCAGCTGGGTTGTGTATTTTAATACGGGACTTAGCCCATTTTTCCTCTAGTTTCATCTTCCTCCTCAAGTTTTAGAGAGCTTTTCAAGGGACCTTCCTCCATTATTATCAAGGTAAGTAAATTCCATAGTTTCATGGTTATAACATCAATTCCTAATGAAATTCTCTTATAAATTATCCCAAAATTTCATGGAAATTGATAGAAATTTAGGGATTTTGGGAAGTTATGAATTATCCATTTTTTCCATGAATTCAAGCAAGAACTTGCATAATTATGATCCTTAGACTTCGGGTAATTGATTCCTTCAAGAATTTTCGAAATCCGAGCATGTGGGCCTGGGGTCGAAATTCCGAAAACCTTCAAAAATGCTTAATTTTGGGATTTCTTATTAATTCTCCTTCTTTGAGCTTAGAATTGATTCAATTATACTATATTTGGCTAGTTGCGAGCCGTCGAGTGTAGATTTCGGAGATTCAGGCCTAACCTTGATCTGAGGGGTGATTTCGTCGCGAGGTGAGTCTCCTTTCTAACCTTGTAAGAGGGAATTGTCCCCATAGGTGTTCTATTTGTTGTATGTTTGTGTTTGGGGGCTACGTGCGTAGCACGTGACTAAAGTCCGTACGTAGCGACTACTATTGGCACGTCCGGGTAGCTTAGGACCACAACATGCCATGTATTCCGCCTTAAATGAACTATATGCTTAGATTCATGCTTTTATATATGTTATTGTTTCCCTGAGCTTTCATTTACTTAAATAACTGGAAAGGATTGTGGCGAAATGAACTTTACATTTTGTGTGCGCATGTTGTCGCTTCGTAATTTACATCCCGCGAGCGATATGTAATTTCCTTAACTCTTATAGGAGCGGGCCGTAACTCCACGGCGGATTTATAGTGCACTCTTGGTACGGGTTGGTCGATCCCCGGCAGTGCACCAGGATTTAATTAAGAATGCACTTTTGGTACGGGCCGGTCGATCCCCGGCAGTGCAAGGACGAAGTTACACTATGATATGATATGATTACATTGATAGACGCACTCTTGGGACGGGCTAGTCGATCCTCGGCAGTGCGTAGGCAGGATTATTGTTAAGCATGCACTCTTGATACGGGTCGGTCGATCCCCGGAAGTGCATAGCTATTCTTCCTCATGACTCCGGCCGGTTGTCTTACTCCTGTGTGCGCATGACTGTTTGGTACCGTTTTCCTGATTTATGATTTGACAGATGTTTGGGGAAAAGAGACAGGTGAGTTGTTACTGCTTTCAATATTTTCTTGGAAATTCTGTATTCTCTTCAAAATTGGGGTGCACTATTTGCATGTCTACTGCTTTCCTTATATCCTATTTATTACTATTACTGTTGGACCTTAGTGCGTATCTAGTCGACCTCTCGTCACNATTTACTTGGAAACTCTGTATTCTCTTCACAATTGTGGTGCACTATTTACATGTCTACTGCTTTCCTTATATCCTGTTTTATACTATTACTGTTGGACCTTAGTGAGTATCGAGTCGACCTCTCGTCACTACTTCTTCGAGATTAGACGGGATACTCACTGGGTACATATTTATTTATGTACTCATGCTGCACTTTCTTTTCTTCTGTACTTGACTGTACAGGTCCGGAGGCTGGTATACCTGATTATCAGGCCGGTGCTAGGTATTGATTGCGTGATCATACTTCACGGTGAGCTGCTCTTCCTGGAGACTTCCTAGCAGCACCCTGGAGTTTCTTTTGTCATGTTCTCTGTCTATTTCATTCAGACTGAGGCCCTGTATTTATTTTTAGTCATTGTATATTCAGTAGTTGCCCGTGACCCTCCTGACACTTGTTCCTGGCACACACGTAGTATATATATTTTGAGTTTTGGGCTGTATATTTGTATATGGGCCTTGGTGTTGGCCTTGTGCCTTCGTATTTCATGATTATATTATCATATCATGCCATTCTCATGTTAATTATTAAAAATTGGTATTCCCGACATGTTTAATCAGACGGGCAAGAGGGTAAGATCTAGTGTCTTCTATATTGGCTTGCCTAATCCCGCTGATGGGCGCCATCGCGACCTGAATCAGGATTTGGGTCGTGATAGTAGTCAATATCTGGAGTTCATCCTGAAGAGTCTTATATTCTTGCCATCCCAGGGTGTTAACCCTATTTGTTTGGCTGTAATCCGTATCCATCTTCCAAATAAGGTATGCTGGAATTAGTGTCATCCCAACGATGGTGTTTTTGCCTCTAGATTCGCTTGTTGTCCCTTTGTGTCCTGTAGCATCCTTTGTCCTGGGTGACCTTACATATGAAATTGAGTTACACTGCATCAAAATCCAGACCCAAATGGTCCCTATTATTTCCACAATGCATTGCAAACTCCATTGTTTAGTTATATCACCCTTTGGGAGTTTTCCGCAATTGTTTCTCATACTTATGCATGCCACCTTTCCTTCTTCAAGTGGATGAGCACATAGTTCTAATACCACCCTTCGAAGTCGTACTCATTGACAAGGTATGAGTACAGAAACGTTTCCTGCAAAAAAGAAAACAAGGTTAGTGAATAAAGTGATCACTTGTACTCCTCCTAAAGGACTTGTACAACATGAGGCAGTGTAATCTCCTTTCTCCTAAACTCCCTTGGTTCCTTTCCCTTCTTTTCTGTTCCATTCCAACTCTCACTTTGCTCTACCTTCTTATCATTGATTCCTAAGATCATTGCTTCTAGTATTACTGAATATGCCCTTGCATGTTGCCCATTTCTATTGCACTTTATGGGCAATTCTCCATTCTTATTTTCCCCTGATGCCTTTACTGTACCTTCTTTCCAGCTTTTACTCCTTTCTTTCTCTTTTTTCCTTTTGGCTAGCTCACATTTTGTCCCTGCCTGGGCCCCATATCCCTTATGAATCATTCCCAATTAACTCTCAATTCTATGTTGTTCTGCCCTGCTCTTTTGACTCCACTCCTCCCACATCAAACCTTTATTAGCTTATATTTCCCCCTAGTTTCCTTTCCCAATTCTTAGTATTGATATGCAACTTTCCTACCTTCCAGTATCTTCCTTCTCTTGGTCTACTCCTTATTTGTATTTCCATTTGTCCACTATACCCAATTCTGTTAAAATTTCTGGGCATTTTTCCATTATCCTTACTGTTTGGAGCACCTCTAAAGTCTAAAGTATCAGTTAATCTATCATAGGTGCTCCAAAATCTTAAGAATTTTCCATGTGGCTGTCCAATTCTCTTATGCTTTTTGGGTATTATATTCCATAGTCCTGGTTGCTTTTTGACTTTCCTACTATTGTCTTGCTGTAAAGTCTTTCTATTGGGATGAATGCCAAGCATTAATACCACTAATAAGAAATTCTTTACAACTGATAACCATAGCACACTTCCTGCACCTGCATTGCTACTCTCATTAGTGCATTTCCTGTCCTTAATCATATCTTGCAAACCTGCTGTTAAAGGGGAGCAACTATTTTCATTGTAGGCTTGTGTTGCTGCAATGCAAAGCATTGTGCTTGTTCTTGCCTCTCATTAGTGCATTTCCTGTCCTTAATCCTATCTTGCAAACCTGCTGTTAAAGGGGAGTAACTATTTCATTGTAGGCTTGTGTTGCTGCAATGCAAAGCATTGTGCTTGTTCTTGCCTCAACTTCCATTCCTAGCTTCAATCTCCTCCCAATGGAATGAATGTTGGGCAATAATACCACCACATGAGATTCAATTGAAGCATAAGATTCACCTTCAAAATAAAAACCAAAGTTAGTACCAAATATGATCTCCATATTCTCCTCCCTTAGGATTTGAATATGTTGATCAACTATATACTCATGTTTGCCACTTCTATCTTCCACTTGTCTCCTCACATCTTTGTCCCTTTGACTCTTAGGTATGGACATTGTAGTTTATCTTCATTCACTATACTTCTCCCTAATGAGTTTAAATCCCAAAAATCTTGGCATTCCATTCCACCATAATCAACGACATAATTAGCCAAATGGTCTGCCTATTTGTTTCCTTCTCGAAAAGTGTATGACACCACATAGTTTGTTCCTTCCAACAGCTGCATAATCTCTTCATCATGATCAGCTATGCACCAGGGTGGTTTCCACATGCCATCCATGATTTTCTTCAACAATAGTGAATCTGTTTGTAAGCACACTTGTGCATATTGTTGTAGTCTACAAAATCTCAATGCTTTTAATATATCCATTGCCTCGGCTTCTGTGTTTGTGGTCTCATGAATTTCTCTCCCAACTGCTACCACAATTTCACCTTGATCATCTCTAATGCAGAAGCCAATTGCAGTTCTCCCCGGATTTCCTCTTGATGCATCATCTGTGTTTACTTTGAGCCATCCTTCCTTAGGTAGTTCCCACAATACCTTATGGATTTTCAGCCTAAGAGTGTAGTTTTATAACATTGACAGTAAGTCCAACCACCTGTGAGGGACATGGGCTATACCTGGCTTTCTAACCCTGACCAAATACTACAATGTTGATAAAACCAGGTATATTACTCTGCTTGTCCAAACTGCCTCTCCATATTTCATGATGTTCCTTCGTTTCCACAGCTCCCATACAATACATGAAGATAGTGCTTGCATTATTGGTTTGAGCCTATTATTTACCTTTGTTGTCCAACACTTTGTTATAGCTTGGTGCATAATGATGCCCTCCATAGCAATTCCAGCTCTAGTTAGAAAATATTTCCATACGCACCTAACAACATCAGATTTGAAGAAAAGGTGTTGTATTGTTCTTCCTTAGGGTATGTGAAACACCAACATTTTGAAGCCATTTGATATCCTAGCCTTCTCATAAAGTCATCCAATGGTAATTTACCTTTCCACACCTTCCACATGAAAAAAACAATTTTGAAAGGTAGTCCCTTAACCCATATCATCCTATATGCTATGCTTGGATCCTTTCTTCTTCTCACATAATCCCATGCTATCCTTACACTGAAGAAACCTCAAGATTCTAGCATCCAATAAGGCACATCTAATACTCCTTGTACAGTAGGTGGCTTTATATTTTCCACAATATGTATAGCCAGTTCTTCATGCAGAATTTCCCGCAGCATATTCACATCCCATGCTTCATTTTCCACCACATCATATATATTGTGGACTGTCTCATCTACTCTAAATTCTCGTGGTACAATAAAGTATAAAGCAACAAGATCAGTCCAGTTATCAAACCAGAATAAAGAAGACCCCATCTTTGTGTGCCAGCCAATTTGATGTTCAATTAGTTCTCTACATTCATCATATTCCTACATATATGGGATCCTCTTCTCCACGGAACCACAACTGAATTATGCTTTTTACAGTATTTTTGGCTCATGAATGAACTCCACAGACTAGGATTAGTTATGTAGTTCCACCACAGTTTTGAGAACAAAGCCTTTGAAACATCATATAATGATCTGAAACCTATGCCTCCTTCTTCCACTGACATGTACAGGGTATTCCATGAAGCCCAACGCCTATTGCTTCCTCCTACTACACTACTCCAGAAGAACTGCGAAAATATTTTATGCAGTTTCTTAATTACTGAGTTTGGAGGATTAACTACTGATAAAAGGTTCATTGTCATGCTCTGTAACACATGAGCAATCAACACTGCTCTACCTCCTATGGATACTAACTTGCGTTTCCATGCTTGAAGTTTATTCAATACCTTCGTAATCAATCCCTCGTAATAGTTCTATTTATCCTGGCGTAGAATATAGGGCAACCTAGGTACTGAATTCGAAATTCCTGCCTCTTGATCCCAGTAATTGTCTCCACTTTGTTTCCTACCTCTTCATTTGTGAGATAGTGTAGGTAAACTACTGATTTTTACTTGTTTATTAGCTTCCCTGGTGCTGCCTCATATTCACCAAGTACTTCCATGATTAATTGTAATGAAGTGGTATCTGATGAGGAGAATATGATCGTGTCATCATAATATGCAAGATGATTTATTTTTGGACTCCACTTAGGCATGCCAAAGCCACGAAAGTATAAGTTTTTGTGTAAAGCATTTAGGCCCCTCGACAGTGCTTCTGCTGCTAGGATAAACAAGGTAGGAGACAAAGGGTCTCCTTGTTTAACCCCCCTTGATGATTTGAAAAAGCCATGAGCTTGACCATTAATCAACAATGAATATCAGTTGTTAGATACAATCTTGTACACCATGTCAATCAACATCTCATAGAATAACATTATCCTAAGTACTTTAGCCAAGAACAACAAAGATAGTCTGTCATAAGCTTTGGTCATGTCCGGCTTTATGACAACATTTGGTCCAGCCTTAGTTCTAATCCTTATAACCGTGATGATCTCCTGAGTAAGTAGATTGTTTTCTACAATGCTCCTCCCCTTAACAAATCCAGCTTGTTCCTCAGAGATGATATTAGGTGGTAATCCAACCAGTCTCTCATGCATCACTCTTGATATGACATTGTTGGAAAAATTGCTCAAACTTATTGGCCGGAGGTCTGAGAAAGTAGCCACTTCTGTTTTCTTTGGCAGTAGAACTAAATTTGTTTTAGTGACACATTTAGGTAGTTCATGTCCATTGTAGAAAGCCCTCACCATGTTAAAGAGATCATCCCCTACTATATCCCAACAGTGTTGATAGAACTTGCCTGTGAATCCATCTGGACCTCCTGCACTATCATAATTCAAACCAAAAACTGCATTTATGACCTTCTCTTTTGTAGGTTGCCCTATCATTATTTCGTTATGCTCTCTATCAACTAAATTTGGCACATGGTTTATTATGTCAAAATTAGTAGGAATTGATGTTTCTTTGAACTGCTCTTCATAGAACTCCACAGCTTCCGCAGCAATTTCCTCTTCTGCCTCAATCCAGTTGCCTAGATTTAATTCTTTTGAGTTGCAATCTCTTTCTTCGACTTTTAACCTGTATATGAAAAGATTTGGTGTTTCTATCACCATCTTTGAACCAGTTAATCCCTGCTTTCTGCCTCCAGTATTTCTTTTCTAGAGTTAGGACCTTGATCAATTGTGCTTGAACCATTTGGAGTCTTTCTCTGTTCATCTTAGTGGGATTGTTCTCAAACTGCCTCATGAACCATGACAACTTCCTCCAAGCTGACTATCTTCTGAAAAATGTCTCCAAAAGTTGCTTTACTTCATACTGAGAGATCCTTCTTAACTTTCTTTAACTTGTGATTGAACATTATGAAAGGGTTGTCTTGGAATTCCACCTTCCAGTTTTCTCTTACAACTTCTTTAAATGTTTCATTTTCAACCCAAAAGTTCATAAATCTGAATGATTTGTTCATAGGAGTTGCCTCTATATCACACTTTAATTCCATAGGGCTGTGGTCAGATTCAATTTTAGGGAGGTGTGTGACCTCTATTCCAGGGAATGCTTGCTGAAACTCATCATTAGCCAGACATTTGTCCAACCTTTTGAAAATACAGTCCTCTTCTGCCATCCCATTCCACCATGTAAAAATGCTACCTTTGAACCCAAGATCAAACATGTTGCAAGTTGTAATGCAGTGTCTGAAGTCGTCTATCTAATTAATATGCAAAGGTAATCCTCCAAACTTATCCTCCTCATCCCAAATAAAATTAAAGTCACCACCTACAAGGCATGGAAAATCCATGTCTCTTTCAATTTCATACAGTGAGTCCCAAAGCTCTATTCTTTCACTTGCATCACACTTTGCATATACTAAGGTCAACACCATCTCCACATGTGACTCTGTATGAACCAGTCTCAATGTAAGATGTTGTACCATATTGTACATCACAGTTACCTCGAAAACTTCATCTACGAATGCCCAGATCTTGTTTGATACATTATCAAATGCCTGTACAAAACCAATTCTGCTTCTATATCTTTCCAATTTCTTTGCTTGTTGCTTAGGCTCCATTAAACTGATGAATTCATAATGCTTTTGTCTATGCATCTTGATCAGCCTTTTAAAATCTTGTTTACTGACCTTATATTCCAAATAAGTGCATCCTTTTGTTATTATTGAATTTAGTCAAGGTCCTTCTTGTTTGAACTCCAACTGTAGTAATTGTAGAGCTGTCTTTCTGTTGTTTCTCTCTGCCTTTGGAGGCAGATTTTACTTTGTCTATGTGTCTAGGTGATAAGTCACCCTGTCTTACTACATTTAAGAAATTTTGAACTGTTAACTCTTGATCTATGTCATTGCCAACTTTGTCTCCTTCATCATCTGTTTCATTGTCCCTTTGAATTCATACTACAACCACAGATGTTTGTTGTTTTGTTTTAGGTAACACTGCTTGATCTTCACCTTTCTTCAATACCTTCACAGTGGCTTGTTCCAAAGGAACAATATTTTTTGGTGTATTTGCCTTTACTGGTGCAACCTCTGTAGCCTTGTGATTTTTGCCTCCTTTTAATGGTTCTTGTTCTATATCTTTTTCTGCTTCTCCTGGATCTTCCTCATCTGGACCTCTTCTTTCTGTATTTGTGTGTTTTTGCCATCAGATTTTGCTATTTCTTGATCATCCTTGGTTGATACTTGTTCTGCAGCTTCTATCTCTCCTGTATTTGTATTTCTTCAACAATATATTTTATTTTGAGGATGGGGTCACCATTTAAACTTTGCTCTTCATCATCTTGCTCTGTATTAACAGGTTCCTCATCCACTGGATCTCCATCTGGAACTTCATCTCATTTGAGTAGTATTACCTTTGATCTGGCCAAAGCCTTCATCCCTTCCATTTCACCCTCTCATTGACCTTGGGAAAACTATCCCCATCTGTCATGTTTTCTTGAATATGTGCCCTCTTTGTTTCCACCAAAGTCTTTTGTGAAGGAATGTCTTGATGAGAAGTGTTGCCTTATACTGTGAAGTCATCAGATTTAGCATTAAATGTTCTTTGCACCCACTGTGATGTTGTCTCCTTTCCTCTTAGGTCTTCCTTGCTAGTAGGTTTAAGAGTAGTATCCACTTGACCATTTGTTGAGCCTATATTTGCTGATTTTGGATTAAACGCTGGTGCTGCAGGACTCAATTTGTTGCTCCTGTTGGTACTGCATTTTGAAGGCCTTGAACATCCACTGCCACCTTAGTTCTGGGAGATGTTTGGTCAAGATGAATTACCTCATGCGCTTCTGGTACCAAAGCCAATCGCTTATCCTTTTGTATCTCTACATTACCTTTATTATGGTCTTCCTGGACTTCTTCTTGCACTTCTAAAAGTGCAAATTTGTTCCCAGTCTGAACCTGTTGTCTCCTACCTTGATTTGCTGGGACTATTTCCTTCCCAGTGATGTCCTGTGCACCATTTTGATTGTTGTTCTTCTTTACTCTGTTGTCTCTAATTTCTTTCCACTGCTCCTTGCCTTTGCCTGTTGTATTACCCACAATTTTACCACTTGATAGGACCATTAATGTACCCTGCTGAGTCCCATTAACGTGACCAGTGGACTGTTGTATTTGTTTTCCAGCTGCATTCCCATTTTCATTCCCATGTTGCTGCTCATTGTTCCTGTTTTCCATCAATTCTGGATGTAATTTCCAGCTTTCCATCAAATCGTGGCCTTACAACCTACACTCCTTACAATACTTAGGAAGATAGTCATACTTAATATTCGCCCATTCAGTCCGTAGTTCACCAGTAGCTTCATTCTCAATATCCATACAAACCTTCTTAGGTAGGTCACTCATTAGGTCAACGAACACTTTTACACGCGCACAACTAGGTCTGGTTTTGTTAATAGTTTCCATATCAAGATGCAGTGGGTTTCCCACAGCGGAAGCTAATGTAAATAAACACTCTTTCACAAAAAATGTTGGCAATATATTAGAGAATTCGATCCATGCCAGTACCTTAGGTGTCTTTTCTCCGACCTTGGATTTGTGATCGTAAATCAATGTACGCATTTGATATTCACGACCAAACTTATCTTTTACATAGTAACCTATTTTGGATGTAAACTCTATGAAGTCTTGCAATAATGTCATTCGTATCAACACATGCCTATCTCGAAGGTATCCAATATTGCATTCAATTTTTATTCCACATCGAATGGGAATAATTCTACGTAATTCACTGAGTTGCGGCCATCCATATGAAAATTTACATACTACTGCGTATTTTAAACTTTCAATGATGTTCATTCTTTCAACCTCCGCCTCAGTAAACTTCACAATGGGTTGTCCATTGAGTAAACTGGCTCGACGCAATTGAATAGGCTCAACTGCATTAACCCTTTCTTGCATGGCACTGTTCATTGTTGACAGCTTGAAAATTGTTTAGAAGTCTAGTGGCTGGGTATTGTTGTTAATTGTCATGGAGGGCTGGGTGATGTTGGGGGGGGGGGGGGGGCTTGGGGGGCTGGCTGCTGGCCGGCGAGGCCATGGTAGTGGCTATAAAGTTTCGAGGTTTTGTTTTCGCAGAGTCGCCTGGTCGCCAAACCTAACGGATTGCCAATTCCGGGTTCGGGGTCTAATTTGATAGTTTTTCTTATGGAATTCATTCCATTAGCGTATATTGATGGTATTGTGCCAGTTGTGAATAGATTTGGAGTATTTGGAGACCGATCGAGGGAAAAGAGCATCTTGGAGTAGAGATTTGATCGGTTTGAGGTAAGTAACGATTGTAAACCTTGTCATGATGGTATGAAACCTCGGATTTTGTGTCATGTGACTATTTTGAGGTGACGCACATGCTAGGTGACGTACGTGGTGGGCGTGCACCGTTGGGGATTTGTGACTTGGTTCGTCCCGTAGCAACAGTAACGTAGCATATTTTGTTGAAGTTGTTTGATACTTATGTGTTTTAGAAAGAATTTCTATAAATTTGGTTGGATTCCATGTTTAGGCCTTATGCCAGTGTTGTTTGGACCCTTAGAGGTCTTTTCTTTCTATCCTCTCATTATTTTCGATTGAAAATCTATACTCAGTCATGATAATACATATTTCTTGCATAGCTCAGCCTCTATTACTCTATTTTGATGCATCATATAAATGTTGTTTGGCTGAATACTTTAATTTCTGAAAGCCCGAGGGGCTTGAGAGGTTTATGATTGAGTGAGGCCGAGGGCCTTATTGTATGGGATCGGGTTGCATGCCGCTACACATTTATTTATTGGAACGGGCTGCACGCCGCATCATGTTTGATATAGGCCCAGGGCCTCATTGCTTTATGCCATCATTGGCTTGATATAGCGCTTGGGGTGACGGAGCCCCTCCGGAGTCTGTACACACACCCTAGTGAGCGCAGGTACCTACTGAGTGCGAGTGTTGAGTGCCGAGTGCTGAGTGACTAGGAGGCATGAGTGATGGTGAGGTCTACCCGAGGAGCTGTATACGAGTGACTGTGAGGTTGCCCGAGGGGCTATATACGAGTGATGTTTCGCCTTAGGGGTTGCTTTTGATTTCATAATTTTTGCCCACCTTTGCATTGAGCCTTTGTTTGATAACTGTTGAAAGGGGTTAATTGTTAAATACCTAATTAAATAGATAAATAATTAATTAAAAATGGCTAATAATTATAGAAAATGAAATTAATGCTAAATAGACTGAATTAAAATGACTAATCAGTATTAAAAATACAAACAACTAATTATTGAGTAAAAAATAACATAAAATATGTAATCAGGCTATAATTGCAAAGTTATTGCAATTATAGCCAAATAATGCAAATTTGGCTAATTTTTGAAATAGTTAATAGGACCAAAAATGATATATTAAACCAAGTAATGTTTTGAAATCATTCGTAATGCCATTTATGATTAATTATTGGAGATACAAATGCTGGATAAATTAGAGTAAATTAATAAAAATGTGGGAAAATTATAGAAAAATGCCAATTATTATAAAAACTAATTTTGAAGGCATATATGCAAGTCTAAAAATGATTTGAGAAAAAAATGGGTATCAACAGCTACCTCTCTTTACCCGAGAATGAAGAAAGAGTTGTCGGGTAAATATATGATGGCCAATTTTGACCGAGCGAAACGGTTTGACGAGATTTAGGCCGCACCCTGGTTTTTGGGTTGCCTACATATCCTTGGTTTTACAAGAATCAGGTTGTATGTAGTTTAGGAGCTATCGGCGAAGTAAATCGATGGATTTTTTACAAGACGAATGCAACATACAGGGTTGGATGAATAAGTGGCTTAGGAGGTAGTTTGGAGAACTGGAGCGGGACCGCTCCTGCTAGGATGGCCCGTTGATCGCTGGATTACCTGCAAATAAACAATAGAAGCATATATTGTGCGTAATTTAAACATGATGCAAGTTCATGTCGGACCATTAAAGTTGTCTTCGGACAGTTAGGATGACGTCTTTAGACCATGATGTCCTGGGCCATAAATTGCTTGATGCAGGATTCGCAGGCCATGAAATGATGTTCTCGGGCAATGAGGATGGTGCCTCCGAACCATGACACCTTTGACTAATGATATGCCAAAAATTAAAAGAGATCCGCGGGCCATGGCATGGTGCTCTCGGGCCATGAAGATTGTGCCTTCGAACGATGATGCTTTGGATAAGTTGGCGATATTTCAGCCCATGAAAAATGCAGTAGTATGATGCTGACAAGACAAAGCTTAGTCTTGCGAATTGAAGGGCAGATCTTAGCCCGAAAGGAAAGTGAGTTAAACAATGCTTGAGACAACGCTTAGTCTCAAAAAGTAAATTGGAGGCAGAGCTTAGCATCGGAGGGTATGAAATTAGCCTTATGCAAAGGGAGGTAGAGCTTAACCTCGGAAGGCAGAATGGTAGCCCTTTTCAGATGGAAGGTAGAATGGTATCCTCATGCCAGAATGCAGATGGAGACAGTGTTTAGTCTCGGAAGGCAGAATGGTAGACTTATGCAAGAATGCAGATGGAGACAATGTTTAGTCTCGGAAGGCAGAATGGTAGCCTTATGCAAGAATGTAGATGGAGACAATGCTTAGTCTAGGAAAGCAGAAGGGTAGCCTATGCAAGAATGCAGATGGAGACAATGTTTAGTCTCGGAAGGCAGAATGGTAGACTTATGCAAGAATGCAGATGGAGACAATGTTTAGTCTCGGAAGGCAGAATGGTAGCCTTATGCAAGAATGTAGATGGAGACAATGCTTAGTCTCGGAAAGCAGAATGGTAGCCTTATGCAAGAATGCAGATGGAGACAATGCTTAGTCTTAGAAGGCAAAATGGTAGTCTTATGTAAGAATGCAGATGAAGACAATGCTTAGTCTCGAAAGGCAGAATGGTAGGCTTATGCAAGAATGCAGATGGAGACAATGCTTAGTCTCGGAAGGCAGAATGGTATCCTTATGCAAGAATGCAAATGGAGACAATGTTTAGTCTCAGAAGGCAGAATGGTAGCCTTATACAAGAATTAAATAAATGAAAACTGAAATTCTTAGCTGATAATAGATTGCAGTGTTGTGATCATTGGGAGCATTGTGACTATGAAGCATCGTTTGTGTTGATAATAGATGTCGGCATGTGCGAAGGGTTTGAGAATCGTGTCTTTGAACAATATATGTCCTTCGGGCGGATAGTATGTTTTGGGCTTTTGCAATCTTTGTGTCTGCATCCAAAGAAAAGTCGTGAGTTCTGTAAGGGGGAAGGTTAGTTTGTATCCCCGTTGGCTTTTCTTGACTCGTTCGGCTTGATCTGATGATACCGTTCGTATCATTAGGGTAGCTTTTGCTAAACAAAGTTGTTTCAAGAATAAGTATGTATGATTTAGATGAAACGACGACCGTGACATGGTTCAAGACATTGCAACCCCTCCTGCTATGGAATTTTAAAGGTCCTCCTCAAAATTCTGCCCCAGCTTGATGGGTTGATGTTTTTGACTGCTGCTCGTGCGGCGATCGACTGAACTTACTTCGGAATTTTGAGGGTCCTCCTCAAAATTCTGCCCCAATTTCCAATTGCAGGGGAAAAATGATTTTTTATTGAATTGTGACCGAACCCATAGGGTTGCCTACGGATCCCCCTCTTAAACGGGAATCAGGTCAGACTTAGTTCAATTTACATCATTGACGAAAGCATAAAGTTTACCTATAGTAGATCTTGACGGCGTCCGAATTTATTGGCTTCTGCCAGACTTCTCCGTCCATTTCTGCAAGTATGAGTGCTCATCCTGTCAGTACTCGGTGAACCATGTATGGGCATTTCCAGTTGGGACAGAACTTCCCTTTGGCTTCATCTTGATGTGGGAAGATCTTTTTCAACACCAGCTGCCCTGGTGTGAATTGTCTCGGCTTGACTCTTTTGTTGAAGGATCCGGACATTCTTGTCACGCCCCAAAACCGAGGGATGAGACCGACGCCTAACCGGATAAACCCAGTCAAGCGGACCTGGATTGCCTTCTTTACCCAACGCATTACCCCGTGTTCATAATACACATTTTTCCATATGAAATAGCCAACTTAGATTCAAAGTACGATTTACAACATAAATTCAATTTCCTCTTTTAACCTTCAACTATAGATAATCCCAAACATACAAGTTACATACAACATTTCCGATGTGATCCCCAATTACGAGTGAGTACAACTACCACCCAAAATATACATATATGTACAACCCACACAATGTCTATGGAGCCTCTAAAAGTACTAGGAGTTTTACATAACTTTCCGGCAATAAGGCCCCGGCTATACCTTTTACAACAAAAGAAAAAGGGAATGATATAGTCCACACACGGCCCCGAGAAGAGATGGGGTTCACCAGAACTGCCGAAAAGATGAGGAGGAGGCACCACTAACGGCGGGTTGAGCTACCTGCTATGGAACCACCTACATCCATATAAAATATGTAGCGCCCCCGGCAAAAGGGATGTTAGTACCGTGGAATAGTACTAGTATGTATGAACAAGCTTTACTCTAAGTAAAATCAAATAATACACAGATAAGAGACAGTTAATGGAACAAACAAATAGTGCACAGAAACAGAAACGACCACAATTAAGAGTTTCACAGATTCTTATTTCAACACAATCACATTCTACCCTTATTCCTTCTCATCAATCCACCCTTATTACTTCCTGTTGTGGCGTGCAACCCGATCCCACCGGACAATCACATTTCAGCCTTATTACATTCTGTTGCGGCGTGCAACCCTATCCCACCGTACAATTCACATTCCACCCTTATTTTTTCTCACATCAACCTTATTTCTTTTGTTGCGGCGCACAACCCGATCCCACCGTACAATCACATTTCATAGAAACAATAACAGCCCACAATTCAATCACAAGGATTCATATCATCAAGAGTACAATTTCATAACAACCAAACAATCATGTGTTCACAATAGTCTTTATCAACCATTAATTCAATCACAAAGATTTTCATCAACAAGAATATAAATTCATTACATCCAACAATCCGTATGAAATCAAGCAACAATAAACCTTGCCAGACAATGAGTCATATACAATATTGCCATGGTCATTTAGTTCAATTAAATCAATCCATAACTCCTTTTCATCACTTGTTACACAGCCCTTACCACTTCGATACATTCACACATTTGGGTTCGTTACCATTCTTTCATACCAACATATTCAAGCATTTAACGAACCTTGCACATGATAGAGTAATCACAAAGAAATCACCTTTCACAATTTAACTTAACAGGGTAATCGACTAAGAAAATCAGAAAAATGAAATCTTACACCTCAACAAAGTCGGACAATTAATTCACATATACTCAGCAAGAAACTCATACTGAATGCTCGGACACCAATAGGGTGACTCTACGAAGATTAAAGTTAGCCATACATACCTCGAGTCGAAATTCCCCTTTAATATCTATCACAATTCACCGAACCGTCTTGCACCATCAACCTAGTCCACAATGTGACATATGTCACTTAGAATTAGGAATCTTGAATTCATTTGAGCATTTTATAAAACACCATGTGGTTCCTTTGATTAACTAAACCCTTTTTAGTGAAAGATTACTTTAACTAGCTTCCCTTTACTAGGTCATGGAAGATTATTCACATGCATGCAAGGTCTCAACTTTCATTCTCAAGAACCAACCTCTGTGTGTTTCATTCTAATTAAAATCTGAGAATTAAAAGGAAATGAGGTGGGGACTTACCTCTTAGAGTGAAGAAGATGACAATTACTCGATAATTTCCGGGCCTGAGTGATATTTGGAAAATCAATTTGGGGAAGATGAGGACTTCTCTCTCTTTAACCCACTCTCACTTCTCTCTATTTTTGTTCAGATGCATGATAAAAATAAAGGGGATGGGTGTTTTATTAAACTAGGGGTCGGGTGCGAAAATTTGATATTAAAGAGCCCCGAAGCAGGAATGTGATCAGGAATGCGATTGCATTCCTGTTATGCGGTCCACATTCCTGTGGCATAGTTGGCCCTAAAATAGGCCAAAAATAAAATCGGACTTCCCAGGTATGCGACCACTATGTGGTCCACATACCTGTTATGCTATCGCATAGTGCGTCGCATAACCTCCCCCGCAAAAATGGAGGTGCAAGAATGCGATCGCATATTGGGCTGCATAACTGTCCTCAAATTGGACAGAAGGCTGTCCAGGTATGCGAACACTACGGTTCGCATACCTGTTATGCGATTGCATAGTGTGTCGCATAACAACGCTATTCTGGAAAATTTCGTGTTTTAAATCCCGGGGTACTTTTTACTTCAGAAAGGGTCCGTTTTTAAGAACTTCTACAGTTACAACACGGGACCTATTCGGGCATTATTTTAGACATGAAATTTTACAGGTCTATACATCCTGCCCTACTTAAAATCATTCGTCCTCGAATGAGGATCAAGGAATCATTTTGACAACACAATATGCAAACCCCCAATTTTCACTAACTCCGATATTTCTCTGAAATTTCGCCAGAGTTTCCTTTGTAATTAGGCCTATCTACCTGTCAGAGAGCCCCCGAAACACATTGTTAACCAATTTCACACATTTTTAATTACTCCAACAACTTGCACATAAATCAGTTATCTCATCAAAGTGTATATAACTCAATTACTTCAACATGCTATACATAGTTCAGTTGACACCACAATTTGCATATCATTTAGCTATCACATGAATTGCACATAATTTAGCTCACTTGAAGGAGTTGCACATTACCCAAATAATCACAACATATATAAATATGGCATAACTTGAGATGTTACACGAGTAGGAAATTAGGGGGAAATGGGGTGCTTTTGCACAAAATTTGACACAACATATAATTGCTTAGAGATGGAAGCTCTCACGATCACTACTAGACTTGTTTAAAAAAATGGAGATATTTTTCATTCATTTCACTTTCCACTTCCCACGTGGCTTCCTCGTCTTGCTGACTTCGCCATAACACCTTAACAAAAGCAATTTCTTTGTTTCTCAATCTACGGACTTGCCTATCAAGAATAGCAACCCGAACCTCCTCATACGACAATCATTCATTAATTTCAATGGTCTCAACTGGTACGATGCACCTGGATCTCCAATTACCTTCTTTAGCATGGATACATGAAACACTGGATGCACTAATGACATTTCAGGGGGCAATTCCAACCTATACGCTACTTGCCCTATCCTTTGAGCAATCCGATATGGCCCGACATACCTTGGGCTAAATTTCTGTTTCTTCCCAAACCGCATTACTCCCTTCATGGGAGACACCTTCAAGAATACCCAATCATCTACTTGAAACTCCAAATCTCTATGACGAACATGCGCATAGGATTTCTGACGACTCTTAGCAGTTTTCATCCTCTCCTGAATGACTCTAACTTTTTCCATAGCTTGATGTACAAGATCCGGTCCTAACAATTCCGCCTCACCAACCTCAAACCATCCAATCGGAGACCTACACCTCCTACCATACAATGCTTTAAATGGGGCAATCTGAATACTAGCATGGAAACTGTTATTGTAAGAAAACTCTATAAGCGGTAAGTGATCATCCCAGCTACCTTTGAAATTTAATACACAAGCTCGCAACATATATTCAAGTGTCTGAACAGTCCGCTCTGCTTGACCGTCCGTCTGTGGGTGGAAAGCTGTACTGAGATTCACATGAGTACCCAAACCTTGCTAAAATTTCATCCAAAAGTTATCTTTTAACTAGGCTCCTCGATCCGAGATAATAGAAACTGGAGTGCCATGGAGTCTGACTATTTCTTTGATATACAACTGAGCGTACTGTTTTGCAGTATCGGTGGACTTGACTGGCAAGAAATGTGCCGACTTCGTGAGTCGATCAACTATTACCCAAATTGAGTCAAACTTGCACTGAGTGCGGGGTAATCCTACCACAAAGTCCATATTGATCATTTCCCATTTCCACATCGGTATTATCATAAGCTGCGTCAACCCACCGGGCCTCTGATGCTCGACCATCACTTCTTGACAATTCGGACACCTAGCCACAAAGTTCGCCACACCTCTCTTCATACCATCCCACAAATAAATCTCCTTGAGTCACGATAAATTTTCGGAGAACCTGGGTGAACAAAATACCTAGAATTATGAGCCTCTACCATTACCCTCTCCTGGAGATCATCCACGTCTGGAACACATAATATCCCTTGACACCGCAAGACACCGTCATTATTGCCGAGTGAAAATGCTGAAGTCTTGTGATTCAAAATTGCCTCTCTCAACTGTACCAATGTTGGATCTCTCAATTGCTTTTCCTTGACTTCTTCTACAAGGGAAGATTCCGCTCCATTACGCACCACGACGTTCCCCTCATCCAAGACCGAAAAACAGACCCCAAGACTGGCCAATTGATAAACCTCCCAAGCCAAAGGCCTCTGACTGGCCTCCAAATGTGCCAAGCTACTCATGGATTTTCGACTAAGAGCGTCGGCTACCACATTCGCCTTCCCTGGATGGTACAAAATATTCATATCATAATCCTTGAGCAATTCTAACCACCTTCGCTGCCTTAAGTTCAACTCCTTCTGCTTGAATAAATACTGAAGACTCTTGTGGTCTGTGAACACGTCCACATGGACCTCATAAAGATAATGCCGCCAGATTTTCAATGCAAACACAACCGCTGCGAGCTCCAAATCATGCGTCAGATAATTTTACTCGGGATTCTTGAGCTTCCTTGAAGCATACGCTATAACATTACCACATTGCATCAACACACACCCTAAACCAACTCTCGAAGCATCACAATGAAACACGAATCCCTCTGAACCTTTTGGCAAAGTCAACACTGGCGCCGAAGTCAATCTCGATTTCAATTCCTGAAAGCTCTTTTCGCAAGCATCAGACCATTGAAATTTAATTTCTTTCTGTGTCAGCTTAGTTAATTGGGAGGCGCGGGTAGATAATCCCTTCACAAACCTCCGATAATACCCAACTAGACCCAAGAAATTGCGAATCTCTGTCGGGGTCGTTAGTCTAAACCAATCCTTCACCGCTGCAATCTTTTGGGGATCAACCTGAATCCCTTCCCTGGAAACAACATGGCCCAAAAAGGTGACTGATTCTAGCCAAACCCGACATTTTGAAAACATTGCACACAACTGGTGCTGATGAAGAGTCCGCAGAAATGCCATGAGGTGATTAGCATGATCTTGCCGACTTTGCGAATAAACAAGGATGTCATCAATGAAGACTATCACGAAGGAGTCAAGAAACGGCTTGAAAACCCGATTCATAAAATCCATAAAAGCTGCTGGGGTGTTGGTTAGCCCAAAAGACATGACCAAAAATTCAAAGTGCCCATAACGAGTCCTGAAGGCGGTCTTAGGAATATCCTGCTCCCTGATCTTAAACTGGTGATACCCGTACCGTAAATCAATCTTGGGGAAAAACCTAGCACCTTGCAATTGGTCGAATAAATCATCTATTAGAGGCAATGGGTATTTGTTTTTGATGGTGACCTTGTTGAGTTGCCTATAATCAATACACATCCGAAGCGATTCATCCTTCTTTCTGTCAAAAACAACCGGTGCGCCCAAAAAAACACACTTGGCCGAATGAAACCCTTTTCTAATAGATCTTTCAATTGTTCTTTTAACTCTCTCAATTATGTTGGCGCCATCCTGTAAGGTGGAATAGATATTGGCTGCGTATCTGGCAATACATCAATCCCGAAATCGATCTCTCTATCTGGTGGAATTCCAAGGAGCTCATTCGGAAATACTTCAAGAAACTCATTCACAACCGGCACGGACTTGGGAGTAGGCACCTTTGAAGTGGTGTACGCAACCCAGACCAAATGAATGATGTTGTGTCGAGGGGTAAGTTTATATCCTATCTTACAACCTCCAAGATGATCAGGAAGGGGTGCATCTATCATTTGGTCTGGGTTGCGGACACCACTTTAGAGGTGCCTGCTCTCGAATTCGTGTCGGTTGTGAATGAGTTTCTTGAAGTATTTCCATATGAGCTTCCTGGAGTTCCACCAGATAGAGAGATCGATTTCGGGATTGATGTATTTCCAGATACGCAGCCAATATCTATTCCACCTTACAGGATGGCGCCAGCAGAATTGAGAGTGTTAAAAGAACAATTGAAATATCTATTAGAAAAGGGTTTCATTCGGCCAAGTGTGTCGCCTTGGGGAGCACGATTCTTTTTGTTAGAAAGAAGGATGGATCGCTTGGAATATGTATTGATTATCTGCAGCTCAACAAGGTCACCATCAAAAACAAATATCCATTTTCTCGGATAGATGACTTGTTCGATCAATTTTATCCAAGATGGTTTTGCGGTCCGGGTATCTCCAGTTAAAGATCAGGGGGCAGGATATCCCTAAGACGGCCTTCAGGACTCGTTATGGGCACTTTGAATTTTTAGTCATGTCTTTTGGGCTAACCAACGCCCTAGCAGCGTTTATCGATCTCATGAATCGGGTTTTCAAGCCTTTCTTGACTCCTTCTTGATAGTTGTCACACCTCCTTTTTCACTACCCCGGATTAATGAACGGTAATAAGGGAGTTTTTCCAATTAAAGTGACATTATTCGATTTTGGGATTTATTATCAGTTTTCAGAGTCACCACCTGGATTGTTGACGATGTTCCGGGACACCAATTTTATTAAAAATCCCTAATCGAGAAATTTTGACTCCGTTTTGATTTGTCTGCAACCAGAAATCCGAGTAAGGAATTCTGTTAACCCGGGAGAAGGTGTTATGCATTGCTGAGTTCCGTGGTTCTGGCACGGTCGCTTAACTATTATTATTTGGCCTAAATTATCTTAGTGTTTACGTGTTTTAGCCTGTTGTGCATTTAGACTTTTTAAAGCCGCTTTTGATATTTATGGATTTATCTTGAAACAAGTCATGATGACGTGCACTTGTTTGTTTTTGGACACATTGTAACTACGCCGCATGAAATGCACCCGCAACTACAACATGTGATTTTTATTATTGTTTTGAGTTAGGGTCGGGGACACGAGTTGGCACACCCCAGTGTAGATTATATAGTCACGACTATAGTCATGACGATTAAAAATGCCTATTTGAGGCGATACTCCATCATTCTCTAAGTTTTTTTAAATTTTTATCTAAAAGAGGTATTTTTAGCTTATGGGATATGTACATAAACCGCTTTTGATATTTATGGGATTATTTTGAAACAAGTCACAATGTCGTACACTTGTCGTTTTGGTACACATCGCAAATCGCACCACGTGAAATGCACCCACGATTTACAACATGTTAACATTTTATTATTGTTTGAAGTTATGGTCGTGTCACATGAAATGCACACTCGCTGAACCAATTAAAGCACCATACAGTGAGCCACTAGTCTATGACGATCAGCAAATATAAGATATTTTCAAAGCTCTGACAGAAGAAGGCACATATGATTTACAAGAAAAGGAGATGCTTACTACGAGACCAAGTTGCACAGAAGACAAGTCATACCAAGAAATCCCACTAAATGTAGCTGACTGAAGCATATAAGCAACATTAACTTGATAAAAAAATTTCATTTTAATTATTGAGCCCGACTACAGAATATACTCAAGGTGACCAATTAGAAGCCACAACTTTTATATATTAGAACTAATTATAAAGCATACATGACAAAAAGATTTCAACTGATGCATAGAAGACAAACAGGAGCAGAATGGTAGTTGATCCAATGTACATATCTCTGGAAGATGACTACTGTAATATAAAGAAAATAATGCGGAAAGACAAGTTCGATTTTGTTTTCTTTTTAAGTTTACTGATTAGGCTAAGGAATCCTACAGGTGGATGAATTTCTCAGCAAACAAACTTTAAAATGTTGACCTCTGTAATCTGGACAAGTCCCTTTTGAGTTGGTTTTACGTGTGCAGCAATCTTTTTAAAACCAAAAAAAAAATTAAGAACAGATGCAGCCTTTAACAGAGATTGAAATATTCTTTCATGAAATTTTAAAAAGAAACTCAATCAACCATGTAACTAATGTCTTATGTTTGACAAACAGAATATGTATACAACACGTTGAAGTGAGGAAAAATAGAGTAGTAATAACATCTATCAATAATAAATGGATGCAAACATATCGTAAGATCATACATATACAGTGGCAGTGCCATTTTTCTATGCAAATCTAAACAATGCACATCCAAAAACTCATAAGTCTACTCTTCAGAATATACGGAGAAACTAAGAATCACGAGTTCTAGACGATCATCAAAACGAACTCAACAGATATTGAGGCTCTTCAATCCAAGATCAGTAATTCGATTATCATAAAAATCTATCTGGTTCACAATAATGCTACTGGTGTTCAATTAAACTAAGCATTCATCCAAATTAAAACAAATCAATCTTAGAGCAACGGGAATCACAACTCGAGGAGATCCGCGAAAATTCATAACGACTTCAAGCATTTTTTATTTGATGAAGATATAATACAAGGGACTTGAAACTGACCTAATTAAAGCCCAAGCTCAGCTAACAGCCGTCAACAGACCTCAAGAAGAACGAAGAAGCTCAGCAGGTCAGTAGCACGGCAGCAGCAAATTGCAGATTCATTCTAGATTTGTAAACCCAAAAATATGAAAGAGGAAGAAAACGACTTCAAGCAGGGGTGAAGCCCTTGTTTTTCTATCCTCTCTTTTGTTACATTATTAGAAATGGTGTTTTCCAGTGAATTCTTGGAGGAAGAAGACAAACAGCAGCGGCTGCGTTTTTGTCGCAAGAGGCCATTGTACATTTACTGCTTCCTCAGACAATTTTAGGAGCTGGGCTCGAGCTATTTCATGGCTGATTTTGCCGAGTTTTAGAGATGAAGTTTGGGTTTATTTGTGGGGTTTTCAGATCTGGAACTAGGTGCTTTGGGCGAGGACGATTTTGGAAGCTTTTAAGGTGACGAAAATGGTTTTTGCACAGGTGAAGCTGGTTCGTCGGCAGCTGCTTGATCCTTGAAGAGTAGGATGTATGAAGGATCAAATTTGCTTTGGGTTTTAGTTCTTAATTTAGGGGTGAGGAAGGAATGGGGAAGAAGAGGACGGGGTGGGGGGTGGGACACGGCGGGTCCTCATTAGGGGGGTCTTAGAGATTAGGTTCTTCTTATTTTTAGGTCTAGGTTATTTTTTAATTGGGGAGGAAACGGGTCGGGTTGGCGGGTCGTGGGTTCTGGACTGGTTTTCTCTTGGGCTGGGTGGAATTGGTGTGATGGCTAAGTGTTGGGCCCAGAAAAGTTGGCCCAAATTCAAGTTCAAACTTTTAAAAAGCCATCTTTTTCCTTCTTTATTAGGCTTTGCGCAATTAATCATTTAGACTCAAATCTTAATTTAAATTATATTTTTTGGCTAGCCTCTTTATTTATTTTACCTAATGACAGACTAATACAATTAATTAATTAATTAACCCAAGAATGCGATCTTTAATTTTTAGTTATTTAAAAGATGCATTTAATAACGTAATTAAATCTTAAAAATGCAAGTTAAATCTAAGATGGTATGAAATGAAAATGTGACAATTTTTTATGATTTTAAAGTATTAAACATGCATGAAATACAACTAAATAGAGAAAAACTCCTAAAATTCATAAAAAATATTTTTGATTATTTTTGGGAGTAATTTCCATGCGGGGCAAAAATTGGGTGTTCACAGTTGCCCCTCTTTGCTTGAGAACATGAAGATTTTTTGGGCAAAGATAAAGTGAGCAACTACAAGCAATTTTGCCCGTTTGGTACTCTATTTGGAGGCATTTTGAAAAAGGTTTGACCGAACCTTGCTTCACGGGTTGCCTACATATCCTTGGCTATAAAGGAATCAGGTCGGTGTAGTTTTGGAAGTTTTGGTAGCTGGGACTACCGGGAAGCTGTGATTTCACTGCTGTTGCTGCTGCTTATTGCTTGCCGAGCTCCTTATTACACCAAAATCAAAAATGAAAAAGACTAAACTAAACCTATCAACTATGAGTTACAAGAGTCCTATCTATTAGTCTGCTGAAGCCTGATCTTGAATCTTGGCTGCTTTTATACAGACTTGATCTGGACCTTGATGCTTGTTAGTTGTAGGCGCTGGTTCAATCTTCTTCAGCATTTCGAATCAAGAAGGGACATGCACCGCTTGTGACTTCAGTCTTGTCTTGAGCGGTCCACATCTTTTCCGCTTCTGTGCCTTGGGTTTGGACTTATCTTTTTATCCTTTTTCTTTTATTGAGACGTCTTCTTTTGGTCGTCTCGAAGCCATTGTCCTAAATTGTAATCTGCGCAAAATCAAAACAAACGAACGAAATTTTCTGCCCCAGTTTTCACTAGGAAAATTTCGTGAGTTATTGTAAGGAAATCTACACTATTTTGTTATTGAAAGTGATGAAAACCCAGGAGCATTGCACGCGGAGTTATTGTAGACTAGGGAGTGGATACCCCATATCTCCAAGCAAGCTCAACTAGGAGTTGGAGACCCTATGTTGCAAAATAAAATCAACTAGGGATTGTATACCCTATGTTGGAAAAAAATTAACTAGGGAATGTATACCCTTAATTGGAAAAGAAAACATCAATTAGGGATTGTATACCCTTAATTGGCAGCGACTAGGGAGCGTGTACCCCCATGTCGGGAAAAGAAAATCAATTAGGGAATGAATACCCTTAATTGAAAAAGAAAGCAGCAATTAGCGAATGTATACCCTTAATTGGAAAGGAAAGCAACAATTAGGGAATGTATACCCTCAATTGGATAAGAAAACATCAATTAGGGAATGTATACCCTTAATTGGAAAGAAAATCATCAATTAGGGAATGTATACCCTTAATTGGCATCGACTAGGGAGCGCATGCACCCATGTCAAGAAAAGAAAATCAATTAGGGAATGTATACCCTTAATTGGAGAAGGAAAACATCAATTAGGGAATGTATACCCTTAATTGGATAAGAAAAGCGGCAATTAGAAAATGTATGCCCTTAATTGGATAAGAAAATATCAATTAGGGAATGTATACCCTTAATTGGATAAGAAAAGCGGCAATTAGAAAATGTATGCCCTTAATTGGATAAGAAAATATCAATTAGGGAATGTATACCCTTAATTGGATAAGAAAAGCGGCAATTAGAAAATGTATGCCCTTAATTGGATAAGAAAATATCAATTAGGGAATGTATACCCTTAATTGGAAAGGAAATCATCAATTAGGGAATTTATACCCTTAATTGGATAGGAAATCATCAATTAGGAAATGTATACCCTTAATTGGCATCGACTAGGGAACGTATGACCCATGTCGGGAAAAGAAAATCAATTAGGGAATGTATACCCTTAGTTGGAAAAGAAAACATCAATTAGGGAATGTATACCCTTAATTGGAAAGGAAAGCAACAATTAGGTAATGTATACCATTAATTGGATAAGAAGCATCAATTAAGGAATGCATACCCTTAATTGGATAAGAAAAGCGGCAATTAGGTAATGTATACCCTTAATTGGATAAGAAAATATCAATTAGGGAATGTATACCCTTAACTGGAACAACAAATCATCAATTAGGGAATGTATACCCTTAATTGGAAAAGGAAACATCAATTAGGGAATGTATACCCTTAATTGGCATCGACTAGGGAGCGTGTACACCCGTGTCGAGAAAAGAAAATCAATTAGGGAATGTATACCCTTAATTGGAAAAGAAAACATCAATTAGGGAATGTATACCCTTAATTGGAAAAGAAATTATCAATTAGGGAATGTATACCCTTAATTGGGAAAGCAATCGTCAATTAGGGAATGTATACCCTTAATTGGCATCGACTAGGGAGCGTGTGCCCTCATGTCGGGAAAAGAAAATCAATTAGGGAATGTATACCCTTAATTGGAAAAGAAAATATCAATTAGGGAATGTATTACCTTAATTGGAAAAGAAAGCATCAATTAGGGAATGTATACCCATAATTGGAAAAGAAATCATCAATTAGGGAATGTATACCCTTAATTGGAAAAGAAATCATCAATTAGGGAACGTATACCCTTAATTGGCATCGACTAGGGAGCGTGTTCTCCCATGTAGGGAAAAGAAAATCAATTAGGGAATGTATACCCTTAATTGGAAAAGAAAATATCAATTAGGGAATGTATACCCTTATGTGGAAAAGAAAGCATCAATTACGGAATGTATACCCTTAATTGAAAAAAAAATCATCAATTAGGGAATGTATACCCTTAATTGGCATCGACTAGGGAGCGTGTGCCCCTATGTTGGGAAAAGAAAATCAATTAGGGAATGTATACCCTTAATTGGAAAAGAAAATATCAATTAGGGAATGTATACCCTTATGTGGAAAAGAAAGCATCAATTACGGAATGTATACCCTTAATTGAAAAAAAAATCATCAATTAGGGAATGTATACCCTTAATTGGCATCGACTAGGGAGCGTGTGCCCCTATGTTGGGAAAAGAAAATCAATTAGGGAATGTATATCCTTAATTGGAAAAGCAGATCATCAATTAGGGAATGTATACCCTTAATTGGCATCGACTAGGGAGCGTGTGCCCCTATGTTGGGAAAAGAAAATCAATTAGGGAATGTATACCCTTAATTGGAAAAGAAAACATCAATTAGGGAATGTATACCCTTAATTGGAAAAAATGTAGCTAGGGTATGGAGACCCTATACCACTTCAGGTTTGAGCTATTTTCAACATTTGTTTTTGAATAAATGCGGGAAAGGATTTTGGAGAAAACTTCCTTTTTGGAGTTGTTGTTGCAGAGCTGCTTCTAGCTCTTGCGCCTTTTCTTTTGGTTGCACCTGCTTTTGCACGGTTGCTTTTGAGTTGCACCTGTTTCACATTTTCAAACAAAGAACAGTTTGTTAGTTTGAAACGGTGGTTGGTTTTGCGGCTTTGATTGTTTCAAGCTGCTTGATCTCAGCCCCTTTGACGAAGATCTCAACCGTTTGCATGTTTGCTGGTTGGGGATTGGGTTTCATCTCTAATCCAGGGGACCTTGGCTTTCCAGGTTTTACCAAGGCGATCGGTCACGTAGGACCCAACATTTTGTTTTGCCTTTGTAGGCCTTTCACTTGCTTTCCTTTTGGATTTCCAGAGTATCGGGGGGAGTTTTGGCCCCTCAAATTATGCTTTAACGGTTAGTCGCGTGGGACTTAACCTTTCCAACTTTATTTCTCCTTTATTGGCCTTTCATCTCTGACTTTTCTTCCAACTTTAACTTTAGGGCATTTGGAATATTTCGGCTTCTCAAACCTTGCCGAGATGGTTCCACGTGGGACTTAACCTTTCTAACTTTACTTCGCCTTTTTTGGCCTTTCATTTTTAACTTTTCCTCCAACTTTGATTTCAAAGACTTTGTAGTATTTTGGATTTTCAAACTTTGCCGAGGTGGTTAGCCACGTGGGACTCAACCTTTCAACTTCATTCGCCTTCATAGGCACTTATATTTGATTTTCTCCTTTCAAGGGTTTTGAGTTTGTAGCATCAGCGGCCATGGCCAGTTGAGATCGACTCGATGCCCCTTACGAGGCCGAGTGCCTTTTGCATATTAGCCCGTGTCAAACAAGAGCCATGTAAATCAGTCTTGCCATCTTTTCTTTGCCTTAGTTTAGGAACAGAGTTAGACCGAAAGGGATTCAAATAAAAATAAATGACAGAATGGACAATGAATTTAAGCAAAAGGTGTCCATTTTGGGGAAAGGAAAGGACTTATCTGGAGTGCATGCGGACTTCAATGAACATGACATGCCTTTTTGACTGGATGCCTGATCCGTGTAAACCGTCCTACTCTCAGAAATTCATCACAACTATTACCTCAAGATTGAGAAACCTTGCCCCGGAAACGTTTCCATGCCAGTGACCAATTATCCTCTTTTCGATTAGTGGTGCCCTTTGCGGGCTTTCTCCGACTAACCTCTCTCATTTCTCTTCTTATCATCGCATGACGGTGCCCGTGTGGGTTTTCACTAATGAGACTCTCTCATTTTCATTTCTCTTCTTATTGTCGCCTCACGGTGCCCGTGTGGGGTTTTCACCGATAAGACTCTCTCATTTCAATTTCTCTCAATTTCTTGTATTAGATCCAAACAACTGTATCCTCCAATTTTGGACATCTTTGCCGATTGATCGGAAGGACTTGAACATGATTTGGGGTAAAAAGAATTTGGACTGAATTACAACTTTGGAATCTTTCAGGTGATACCATCGCCGAACCATTATAACTTCTGCCCCAATTTCATTTTGGGGTAATTTGGAATTTTATTTTGGTGTGACTGAACCCCAGGGAGAGGCTGCCTACGTATCCTTTTGGAATCAAGTCAGACGTAATTAGGAAAACATTTTTGTTTTTGTTATTGTTTTTGTTTTGATTTTTGTTTTGTTTTTTCCTCTATTTTTTGTTTTGTTTTCTCTTTCTTTTGCTTTCCTTGTTCTCATTTTCTTTTCATTTCATTTTCTTCTTTTTTTTCTTTTTGTTTTTTCAACAACACTTTCACGTTCCAAAGAGGGTAATCAAAGGAAGGTAACCGACTCAAAGGGTTGGCAAAAAGGGTAATAGTGTTTGGGTAGTGAGAATGAAAGCCTTCGTCATCTCAACTGGATAACATTTAATACTATATGGAGGATCAAACATAGTACCTTTTGACTGCAGCTGCGTTGACAGTTGTTTCTGGGACATTTTCTTCGAGCCACAAGTACAACGCACTCTTTTGGCAGTACTCTTGTCGCAATGCACAAACCTTTCCAATCTGAACCAATTTTCCTTTGGCTATTCCGATTCATTGTTTTATTTTCTTGAACAAACTTCATTTGCATTTCTGATCCTTGATTTGTTATTTCGAACCCTGACAGCATTTTAATATCTTTTGACTGCACTTGCGTTCAGAGTTGTTTTGGGGACAATTTCTTCGATGTACCCCAAGCACAAACGCACTCTTTTGGTGGTACACTTGTAGTAATGTATGGACCTTTCTAATCTAAACCAATTTTCCTTTGGTTATACTGCTGGTTTTATTTTGTTGATCTAACTTCATTTACTTTCTGACTCTTTATTCATTATTTTGGAGTCTGAAAGCATTTTAAGATTTGGGCATGAAGTCTGCATGCATGTCATGTTATTGAAATCTGCATTTAAACAGGACTGAAAGTAGCATAAGAAAAAAGACAAGATTAAGAACAGAGACATTCTTGGAAAATGAAATATTAAATCCATTTGATTTTTGATTGATTTTTTTTAAATTTAAAGATAGAAGGGTTTTCATTGGAAAGTAAGACAATAAAGTAAAACATCTGGATCACACCCTGAGATAATCCGGACGCAGAAAGGATAGCAAGACTGGCTACCGAGACTCCCATCTGATGGGGAAACTTTCAGGCTTGGCAACCGTTTTCTGGGTTTTCTTCTATCTCGGCAATGGCTGCAATGGCCTTCAGTGCCGGATCAAATTCCTCATCTTTACAAAATCTTCTGGCTACTAGCCCAATGTGAGCATATAGGGGGTTATTCATCGTATTTGGGTCTTCTTCATCCCCAAGCACTATTGCCTGGACCTCGATGAGGTCTTCCACTACTCTTTTTAACGTCCAACAATTTTCAGTGTTATGCCCCATTGCTCCAAAGTGGTATTCACATCTAGCATCAACCCGGTGCAAGGGGGACTTGGGGTTCGGCCGGTTCGGGGCCACTGGTTGTAGCATACCTGCCCTGACCAACTTTAGGAAAGGGGTGAATTGATTCTTTTGGAATGGCTGTCTCGGGCACGGATTGTATTGGGAAACATTTGATTGGGGATTATATGGATCATGGTAAGGATGGGCATTTCTGGAAAGTGGAGCTCGGTTTTGGGTATAATTTTGTGGCCCCGTGTAAGATTGCACGTTCATCACCGCATAGGGAGGCGGTTCCACGACATATGTTGCATCATCTTGATAGGGATAGTAGTGTTGGGGGACTTTAGGAAGCATATATGATTGGTTGAATTCCCTGCGGGTCCCCTTCGAGCTCGAAGTCATCATGGCTCCCTTTTATATCTTGTTTCTGTTCAACAAACCCTCTGACCCATTCTGAACTGCTTCTGATGTAGCCTTAAATGTAGCTTGACTCCAAATTCGGCCCGTTTCTAAACCACTTTCGACCATCTCCCCAATTTTGATAGCTTCAGCAAATGGTCTAACCATAACAGACATCATGTTCTAGAAGTAGTCTGCCTCTTGGGCCTGTAGGAAGACCGTAACCATTTATGCTTCGTCCATTGGAGGGTTTACCCTGGTATCTTGCTCACGCCATTTGACAACATATTCACGAAAGCTTTCCACGGTTTTCTTTTTCAAATTGGACAAAGAATTCCTATCGGGAGCAATGTCCACATTATATTGGAATTGACGGACAACGTCTCGGGCCATATCGTCCCACACATTCCAATGAGTAATTTCTTGACTCATATACCATTCAGCAGCGATTCCGGTGAGGCTTTCTCTGAAATAGGCCATTAGTAACTCATCTTTTCCACCAGCATCCCTCAGCTAGTTACAATATCGTTTTAAGTGAGCTACCGCGTCTCCGTGCCCGTCATATTTTCCAAACTTTGGCATCTTGAAACCAAATGGCAGGTGAACATGTTGAAACATGCATAAATCGGAGTAGGAGAGACTCTTCTGACCACTCAAACCCTAAATGTTTTTTTAAGCTTTGCTCTATGCTTCTCATCCTCCGAGCCATTTCTTCCTGCTCGAGGTTTCTCCTTGTTCTTTGCTGACCCCTGGGAGACTCATATTGTGAGTGCTGAAGGTATGAGTTTGGCCTGGGCACTGTTGGATGTGTCATAGTGGAGACGGGTGGTGCAACGAACATTGTTGAATGTGCCCTAGAATCCAGCACCTGGGGTGATCCACAGAAGGCATTCCAGGGCCATTAGACGGCATTAGAGGGTGCCCATATGGGATGAGTGGGTTGGGCACAAGGATGTTGGAAAGACCATATGAACCGGGAATCAACTCAGGAAAACCATGGATTACACTTGGCGGTTACCTACCGTAAGACCAGGCGTCCAACATTTCCAACATGCGGCGACACAACATTCTATTTTCTTCAGCAGTTGTTGATTCTGGCAGCAGAATAGCCGATGGCGGGCTATCCTCAGGACCGATGATTGGCAAATTACCGGAGGAGGCCATCTCTACCTTCGGATCTTGTGAAGGGTGGGAAAATGGACTACCAGCAAAACCAACCACCAAAACCTGGCTATTTTGCACACCGAACAACCTTGTTAGTTTTGAACATTTAACATACAGGAAATTGCATGTTGGGATGCAATGCACCTAACAGTTAAACGCTTCTACCATGTGTTTGAAAGGTTGCATTTCATCTCGGCCTTAAAATATCCCTTTCAAATTTTATCTCCCCCTCTTTTTTTTTTGAATTTTTCTTATCTCAATTTCTTTTCTTTTTCTTTTCGTTATTTTCGCTCTTCGTTTTTTCTCAATTATTTTGTCACTTTTTGTTTCGCTCTATTTTCACTTTCTTTTCTATATTTTTCACTCAATTTTTTTTTCATATTTATTTTTTTTCACTCAATTTATTTATGGCTATGATCGAATCCTATGTGGATTGCCTACGTATCATGACGCCGCATGAATCAGATCTTGCGTAGTTCGGGAAGATTGTGAATGGAGTAAATAGACTAACACCCTCTTTTTTATTTATTTATTTACTTTTACAAAACTCAGACACATTTTTTTTTGAATTTTCTGAAGGAAAGGCTTTAAAAGGAAAAAGAAAATATTTTTGGGTTTTTTTTTTCCAAATGTTTGAAAGAGTGACTTTTAAAGAAGGGGAATTTTTCTTTTTGGGCTTTGAATTAATTTAATTTTTTTTGAATTTTTGGAAAAATATTCAAGATAAGGAACATGTGTTTTGGATTTTGATATTTGAATTTTTTTTTCAGGGGAAAAAGACTTTTTAAAAATGGTGGAAATATATATATATATTTTTAATGAAAGACTTCTAAAAACTCTCTTCTTTTGTTTTGAACTTTGAGAATTTCAAAAGTAAGAAGAAAATACTTTTGGATTTCGAATATTGCCTCTACATTTTCAAAAGAGGAATTTTTAAAGAAAGACAAAGATTTTTTTTAATTTTTTTTTCTAAATTTTTAAATTTTTTTTTTAAAAAAAAATTGTTTTTTGGAAAAATACGTCTGTGGAAGGGAAAAACATTTTTCTTTGATTTTTTTTAAGAGACAGAAAAAAACGAATTTTATTCAAGGATAAACTTCATTAAGGCCATGATTGACGTTACATCTGAAATCCAACTCAAAATTGTTACTTTCCTGATTGTGATGATGTCTCGGAAAATTGGCAAATAAAGGGCATGGAAAACATTCTAGGAGTTAGAAACCCGCCGACTTAACATTGTTCCTCTAAGATCACTGAGGAATTGATTCAATGGATTTGTTAGTTGAAGAATAATATGAAACAACTCTTACTGTACTATGACACTGAAGTTACATATGGTTTCAAATATTTTCCAACCGCATCTCTTTGAAACTACTCCTTCGGTAATGCTATCCAGTATATGAGCCTTTTTTAAATATCTCCCTGGTGGAGAGCAGAAACAACATATTGGTTGAGCTTTTTATGTCATTTAGTTAGACTATAGACTACAGTGATCAAATATATGTCGCTATGAGCTGCGTACAATTTAACAACTTAGTCGGAATACCTACAATGGATGAGCTTAATAAAATCATAGAAAAAATGTCTAGACAAATTTGCAAGGGAGAATCGATTTAACAAAATTACAAGAAATTTTCTCCAGTTTGTCAAAACACACATGTTTGATTAGGACAAAGCAATTATAGATCAAGCACATGTTTACTACAACTTCAAGAACATCCCAAAAATATCATGTCAGTAAGACAGTAGAACTCACTTTGCAAACAAAAACTGATATCAGATTAATGATTACTTTATCTAATATCTAATAAAATATCTCGTTTGGAGATCCCAGTGCTGCCTCGATTGCTTCACTGTTTCAGCTCGTTCAGAAGCATGTCTTTCTTTCCAACACTGCTTATATATTTTCTTCAGGAGCAAATCTAATTCCCTCATATGCACGGCATTAGCATAAGTTCTGACCTCTCTGCAAACTAGACACTTTGACTCTTTACTTGCAGCCTTGGAAAATCATCACACAAACTGCAAGAGCAAGCACAAGATTTGCAGAAAAGATGCCCACAGCCTAAAGCGTATGGATTGAAGACAATATCCAAGCAGATTGGACGAGTCAAATCCTACTCTAGTTTTACAGAATCTGGAAACATCAAAGTCATAATAGGCTCGGTATCACTGAGATTGCAAGAAAATTTACTGAAAAGCTCATTAGACTTCCCACCATTGCTAGCATTTTCATCGGGCATTGATACAGGGCAATTTGAAGCAGTAGCTTTAATTGTTTCCATTATATATAAAAGACGATCCCCATGGTTTTCTTTTACACGAAATTACGATATTCAAGTCAGAAATTACCTTATTGATAACTTTGAGTACGTAGACAGTAATGAAAGCAGTAAAGGAGATAAAATTTGACACGCTGGGCACACCGAATTAAATCGATTTATTGCATGCAAAGCGTGAGGATATGACCATAACTAAAAACACGCAATAATGTATAGCAGGTTGGACACAGAAGACAACTTGACTGCATAATAAACAAGAACACGATGCTGACTTGAGAAACCAATGCACCAAAAGGATCAAAGTTATCAAAAGTATTTAATGGAACTGAAGCAAATGGATCAACAGCGTTAACGTTCATCTGGTTTAGTTTTGAAGATCTGTTATTTGTACAAGATCCGCTGCAGTGAAAAAATCTATAGTTGAAGCTGGATAAAATGCTGCAGACTTGCAGCTTAAATGGACAGCAAACTCTGCCAAGAACTGCTGTAAAACACAGATTCAATTGAAGGAAGCTCGCAGCTCAAAGCTGGTTCCAACTGCTGCCAATTCTAGTGTAAGGTTGTTGTCAAAATATGCTGTAGCTGGAGCTATTTCTTGGTAGAGATTTACAATAGAGTCACGAACTATCAAGGCTACAAACTGAACCTTTTAGCTGGTGCGATTGGAGCAACAAACTTGCTTAAATAATGCAGAAACAGTGCTGAAGAAAAAAAAAAGAATAGCTCAAATTGTGCAGCAACTACTAGCGTCTTATACCTTCTCTTTCTGTCTTTCGCTAGAGTTGAGGATAACTATTTGATGTGTTAGCTTACTGATTATATAAAAGAGTACAAACTTTAAGGACCAAAACAGTCCAGCAGTTAATTTGATATGGAATTGCATTTTAAGAGCAGTAAGAGTTTTAAACTCTAATGTCACGACCCAAAACCTATGGGTTGTGATGGCGCCGGACACCTCTGTCAGGCAAGCCAACCCCTTAATCAGTTGAAATACCTTCCTGTTTAACAATTTCGAAATCTTGCCTTTATTGCATTTCATAATCAAGTAAATAACGTTTTGTAAATTAAACACGACAGGAAATCGATTTAATTCAATAAAACAAGACTCAACACATCCCCAGAACCCGGTGACACAGGTACATGAGCAGTTTCTAAGAATTAATACAGTCATACAACTGTTGTCCGAGAAATAAATGGGACAAAGGCAATAGAGATACAATGTAAAGATATAGAAAAAAGGAGACTCTGTCAACTGAGGAACGCCTCCGGATTAATCCAACCCGAGTACGTTTCCAAATAAATCGTTGAACTATGAAGATACTTGTGCAACAAAATGCACAAAAAGTGTAGCATGAGTACATAAACATATATGTACCCAGTGAATATCCCGTCTAAACTCGAAGAAGCAGTGACGAGAGGTCGACTAGACACTCACTAAGGTCCAACAATATAATATATGACAGGATATGGCGAAAGATGTAGGCAGGTAGGACAGTAAACAACAAGTGCATATTAAATAAGGAAAATCAGGTAATAATTGAAAATGAACCTCAATGTACTATAATTTTCTCTTAATCAATGCCTGACTATCAAATTATAAGTGAACAAGAACCCAAGGAGCATATACATACACGGACAAGACAACCGGCCGGAGTCATAAGGGTGGTCATAAGGACTGAGGTCATAAGCTACCCACGATCGCGAATCATACCTGCGACGCGTGTGCTGACTCGATAATGATAAGCTACCCACGATCGTGAATCATACCTGCGACTCATGTGCTGACTCAAAAATGATAAGCTCCACACGATCGCGAATCTTACCTACGACTCGTGTGCTGATTTGATAATGATAAGCTACCCACGATCGCGAATCTTACCTGCAAATTGTGTGCTGACTCAATAATGATAAGCTACCCACGATCGCGAATCTTACATGCGACTCGTGTGCTGTCTCGGTAATGATAAGGTACCCACGATCGCGAATCTTACCTGTGACTCGTGTGCTGACTCGATAATGATAAGCTCCTCACGATCACGAATCTTACATGCGACTCGATAATGATAAATGCATATTTATATATATATGCTTATATGCGTACCAACTCAACAGTGAACCCGACAGGACCGTGCCAATACCACAGTAGCTAACTAGGATTGAAATCATAATGTTTCACCTTTTCATGTCATCTCAACAACAATCACAACTTACAATACATACAAGGGACAAATAAGGCACATAGAGGCATGCTCGTGAGTCCTAAAGCTAACCAACATAGCAATATAGTCTCCATGTACGGACTCTCATCACTTGGTACGTATGCGGCCCCCACAACATGTATACATAACAAATAAGGAACCTATGGGGACATTTCCCCCTTACGAGGTTGGAAAGGAGACTCACCTCGCTCCGAAGATTCATCACCGGCTTCCGAGCCCCTACGACGACCCCAACGGATGCGCAACGCCCCCAAACTATCCAAATGACGATAATTCAATGAAAGTATACTCAATTGATCATAACAAATTCAAATTACAGAGTTCCTCAGCCCGGCTCAATGAAATGACCAAAATGCCCTCGGGCCCCCGTGCCCGGACTTCAAAATTTCTTGAAGAAAATTTCTACCCGAAGCTTTACTAATTCTATTACACAATTTACTCCAAAATTTATGCTCAATTCGTGGCAAAAATTACATTTACCCAAATTCTAGGTTTCTTCCAAAATCTCAATTTTTCCACAATATTTCATATTTCATCTCATGTATAAACCTTGAATTAACTTGGAGATGAGAAGGAACTACTTACCTCTTGATGCTTAATGAAAATCACCCTTTGAAATCCTCCAAAATCGCCCCAACCAAGTGAAGGAATTGATGAAATGGACAAAATCTTGTTTTTTAAACATTCTGCCCAGATATTTACTCAGTGCGATCGCGGAAAATGCTTTGCGATCGCGGAGTACAATTTTCCAGCCCAAAATTTGCTCTTCGTGATCGCGGAAAGAGCTTCGCGATCGCGGAGAACAATTGCCCAGCCTGCCCGGACAGCCTCCGGTAGAATAGTCATAACGTTTTGCACACATCTCCAAATGACAAATGGTTAAATGTTATGAAAACTAGACGTCAAGATCTATAACTTTCATTTGTTGGTCATCTCTCAATTCCTTATATATTTCTATATATAACCTATCAAATTCAGCCCATGTGCAACACAACTTGCTTCTTCATCTTCCCGGATACCCTGTAGTGTAAAAATTATATCTCCTTTTACACAAATCCAAATCATGAATGGTTTACTTTTCTAGAAACTAGACATAAAGGGCTACAACTTTAATTTTTATACCATCTCAAAATGCCTTATAGATTGTGATATATGAGCCTCCGAAGTCGAGTCAGTGCAGCAGAACATTTCTTCTATGCGATCGCACAAGCATGCCTGCGATCGCACAAGCCTTTTTCCATCTTCCTCCAAATCCTTCTCCGCGATCGCACCACTGAGTCCGCGATCGCACAGACAAAATATCACCCCTCCTATTTTCTCCTCTGTGATCGCAGTACAAGGGATGCGATCACACAGCACACCAGAAACATCAGATGACAGCAGCAACAAAGTAGAGAAAAATGACCCGAAACCACCCCGAAACACATCCGAGACCCCCCGGGACCCCGTCCAATCACACGAATCAATCCCACACAATCCACGAACTTGTTTGAAGCTTCAAATCACATCAAACAATGCCAAAATCACGAATCGCACTAAAATTCAACTTTATGAACTTTGAAAATTCCAACTTTCACATCCGATGCCGAAACCTATCAAATCACGTCCGATTGACCTCAAATTTTGCGCACAAGTCATATTCAACAATAGGGACCTTCTCCAACTTCTAGGATCTCATTCCGACCTCGGTATCATGGATATTTATGGATTTATCTTGAAACAAGTCACGATGACGTGCACTTGTTTGTTTTTTTGACACACTGTAACTGCGCCGCATGAAATGCACCCACAATTACAACATGTAATTTTTATTATTGTTTTGAGTTAGGGTCGGGGACACGAGTTTCCATACCCGAGTGTAGATTATATAGTCACGACTATGGTCATGACGATTCAAAATGCCTATTTGAGGCGATACTCCATCATTCTCTAAGTTTTTGAATTTTATTATCTAAAAGAGGTATTTTTAGCTTATAGGATACGTACATAAACCGCTTTTGATATTTATGGGATTATTTTGAAACAAGCCACAATGTCGTACACTTGTCATTTTGGTACACATCGCAAATCGCACCCACCATTTACAACATGTTAACATTTTATTATTGTTTGAAGTTATGGTCGGGTCACATGAAATGCACACCCGCTGAACCATATAAAGCACCATACAGTGAGCCACTAGTCTATGACCATCAACAAACATAAGATCTTTTCAAAGCTCTGACAGAAGAAGGCACATATGATTTACAAGAAAAGGAGATGCTTACTACGAGACCAAGTTGCACAGAAGACAAGTCATACCAAGAAATCCCACTAAATGTAGCTGACTGCAGCATATAAGCAACATTAACTTGATAAAAGTTGTTCATTTTAATTATTGAGCCCGACTACAGAATATACTCAAGGTGACCAATTAGAAGCCACAATTTTTATATATCATAACTAATTATAAAGCATACATGACAAAAAGATTTCAACTGATGCATAGAAGACAAACATGAGCAGAATGGTAGTTGATCCAATGTACCTATCTCTAAAAGATGACCACTGTAATATAAAGAAAATAATGCTGAAAGACGAGTTCGATTTTGTTTTCTTTTTAAGTTTATTGATTAGGCTAAGGAATCCTACAGGTGGACGAATTTCTCAGCAAACAAACCTTAAAATATTGACCTCTGTAATCTGGACAAACTCCTTTTGAGTTGGTTTTACGTGTGCAACAATCTTTTTAAAACCAAAAAAAAATTAAGAACAGATGCAGCCTTTAACAGAGATTGAAATATTCTTTCATGAAATTTTAAAAAGAAACTCAATCAACCATGTAACTAATGTCTTATGTTTGACAAACAGAATATGTATACAACACGTTGAAGTGAGGAAAAATAGA
Source organism: Nicotiana undulata (assembly GCA_005239495.1). Lineage (NCBI taxonomy): Eukaryota > Viridiplantae > Streptophyta > Magnoliopsida > Solanales > Solanaceae > Nicotiana > Nicotiana undulata. The sequence goes on along the minus strand of ML269976.1, from coordinate 104,054 downwards.
GTAGTAATAACATCTATCAATAATAAATGGATGCAAACATATCGTAAGATCATACATATACAGTGGCAGTGCCATTTTTCTATGCAAATCTAAACAATGCACATCCAAAAACTCATAAGTCCACTCTTCAGAATATACGGAGAAACTAAGAATCACGAGTTCTAGACGATCATCAAAACGAACTCAACAGATATTGAGGCTCTTCAATCCAAGTTCAATAATTCGATTATCATAAAAATCCATCCGGTTCACAATATGCTACTGGTGTTCAATCAAACTAAGCATTTATCCAAATTAAAACAAATCAACCTTAGAGCAACGGGAATCACAACTCGAGGAGATCCGCGAAAATTCATAACGACTTCAAGCATTTTTTATTTGATGAAGATATAATACAAGGGACTTGAAACTGACCTAATTGAAGCCCAAGCTCAGCTAACAGCCGTCAACAGACCTCAAGAAGAACGAAGAAGCTCAGCAGGTCAGTAGCACGGCAGCAGCAAATTGCGGATTCATTCTAGATTTGTAATCCCAAAAATATGAAAGAGGAAGAAAATGACTTCTAGCAGGGGTGAAGCCCTTGTTTTTCTATCCCATCTTTTGTTACATTATTAGAAATGGTATTTTCCGGTGAATTCTTGGAGGAAGAAGACAAACAGCAGCGGCTGCGTTTTTGTCGCAAGAGGCCATTGTACATTTATTGCTTCCTTAGACAATTTTAGGAGCTGGGCTCGAGCTATTTCATGGCTGATTTTGCCGAGTTTTAGAGCTGAAGTTTGGGTTTATTTGTGGGGTTTTCAGATCTGGAACTAGGTGCTTTGGGGGAGGACGATTTTGGAAGCTTTTAAGGTGACGAAAATGGATTTTGCACAGGTGAAGCTGGTTCGTCGGGAGCTGCTTGATCCATGAAGAGAAGGATGTATGAAGGATCGAATTTGCTTTGGGTTTTAGTTCTTAAGTTAGGGGTGAGGAAGGAATGGGGAAGAAGAGGACAGGGGACGGGAAACGGCGGATCCCCATCAGGGGGGTCTAACAGATTAGGTTCTTCTCATTTTTAGGTCTTGGTTATTTTTTAATAGGGGAGGAAACGGATCGGGTTGGCGGGTCGTGGGTTCTGGACCGGTTTTCTCTTGGGCTGGGTGGAACTGGTGTGATGGGTAAGTGTTGGGACCAGAAAAGTTGGCCCAAATTCAAGTTCAAACTTTTAAAAAGCCATATTTTTCCTTCTTTATTAGGCTTTGCGCAATTAACCATTTAGACTCAAATCTTAATTTAAATTCTATTTTTTGGCTAACCTATTTATTTATTTTACCTAATGACAGACTAATACAATTAATTAATTAATTAACCCAAGAATGAAATCTTTGATTTTTAGTTATTTAAAAGATGCATTTAATAACGTAATTAAATCTTAAAAATGCAAGTTAAACCTAAGATGGCATGAAATGAAAATGTGACAATTTTTTAATGATTTTTCTATAATTTTAAAGTATTAAACATGCATGAAATGCAACTAAATAGAGAAAACCTCCTAAAATTCATAAAATATTATTTTTGATTATATTTAGGAGTAATTTCCATGCGGGGCAAAAATTGGGTGTTCACAATAGTCTTCATTGATGACTTGTTTATTCCCGAAGTTGGGAAGATCATGCTAATCACCTCAGGGCAGTTCTACAGACTCTTCATCAGCACTAGTTCTAGCAAAGTTTTCGAAATGTGAGATTTGGCTAGAATCAGTCACCTTTTTGGGCCATGTTGTTTCCAGGGAAGGGATTCAAGTTGATCCCCAAAAGATTGCAGCGGTAAAGGATTGGCCTAGACCAACGACCCCGACAGAGATTCGCAGTTTCTTGGGTCTAGCTGGCTATTATCGGAGGTTCATGGAGGGATTCTCTACCCTCGCCCCCCTATTTACTAAACTGACACAGAAAGCAGTTAAATGCTAGTGGTCTGATGCTTGTGAAAAGAGCTTCCAGGAATTGAAGTCGAGATTGACTTCGGCGCTAGTGTTGACCTTGCCAGAAGGTTCATAGGGATTCGTGGTTTATTGTGACGCTTAGAGAGTTGGTTTGGGGTGTGTGTTTGATGCAATGTGGTAAAGTTATAGCGTATGCTTCAAGGCAGCTCAAGAACCATGAGAGGATTTATCCGACGCATGATTTGGAGCTCGCAGCGGTTGTGTTTGCATTGAAAATCTGGCGGCATTATCTTTATGGGGTCCATGTGGACGTGTTCACAGATCACAAGAGTCTTCAGTATTTATTCAAGAAGAAGGAGTTTAACTTAAGGCAACGGAGGTGGTTAGAATTGCTCAGAGATTATGATATGAATATTTTGTACCATACAGGGAAGGCGAAAGTGGTAGCTGACGCTCTCAGTCGGAAAGCCATGGGTAGCTTGGCACATTTGGAGGCAGGTCAGAGGCCTTTGGCTCGAGAGGTTTATCAGTTGGCCAGTCTTGGGGTCTGTTTTTTGGCCTCAGATGAAGGGAACGTCGTGGTGCATAATGGAGCAGAATCTTCCCTTGTAACGGATGTCAAGGAAAATCAATTCAGAGATCCAGCATTGGTACTGTTGAGAGAGGCAATTTTGAATCACAAGACTTCAGCATTTTCACTCGGCAATGATGACGGTGTCTTGCGGTGTCAAGGGAGGTTATGTGTTCCGGACGTGGATAATCTTCGGGAGAGGGTATCGGTAGAGGCTCATAATTACAGGCATTCTGTTCACCCAGGTTCTACAAAAATGTATCGTGATCTCAAGGAAATTTATTAGTGGAATGGTATGAAGAGAGGTGTGGCGGACATTGTGGCTAGGTGTCCGAATTGTCAACAAGTGAAGGCCAAGCATCAGAGGCCCGGTGGGCTGACGCAGCTTATGGAAATACCGATGTGGAAATAGGAAATGATCAATATGGACTTTGTGGTAGGATTACCCCGCACTCATCGCAAGTTCGACTCAATTTGGGTAATAGTGGATCGACTCACGAAGTCAGCACATTTCTTGCCAGTCAAGTCCACCGATACTGCAGAACAGTACGCTCGGTTGTATATCAAAGAAATAGTCAGACTCCATGGCACTCCAGTTTCTATTATCTCGGATCGAGGAGCCCAGTTCACAGCTAACTTTTGGAGGAACTTTCAGCAAGGTTTGGGTACTCAGGTGAATCTTAGTATAGCTTTCCACCCACAGACAGACGGTCAAGCGGAGCGGACTGTTCTGACACTTGAAGATATGTTGCGAGGTTGTGTATTAGATTTCAAGGGTAGCTGGGATGATAACTTGCCGCTTATAGAGTTTTCTTACAATATTAGTTTTCATGCTAGTATTCAGATGGACCCATTCGAGGCATTGTACGGTAGGAGGTGTAGGTCTCTGATCGGATGGTTCGGGGTTGGTGAGGCGGAACTACTATGTCATGACCCGAAATCCCACATTCGGGCCATGACTGCGTCTAACGTTGAACCCGCTAGACAAGCCAACGTTTGAACTAAATAAACTTATAAAAAACAAAAATGAACAGGATGACAAGGGCAGCTATAATTAACAATATGAAAGTTAACAAATTACAAAAATAATATAGCAAGCTTCGAAGTAAAACCCATAAATATAACCCAGAACTGGTGTCACATACTCACGAACTATCTATGAGATTACTAAATACAGTGGTCTAAAAATAAGTACATACGACTGTCTTTGAAACTGTAAGATAAGACAGAGCTGAAAGTGAAGGGTAGAAGGGGACGCTAAGGCCCACGAATGTCTGCGGGTCTACCTCGATGTCTCCTGTATGAACTGATGGGATGCTTCGACCGTCAGCGACCACCGGGTCCGGCTGAGTAGTCTGCACAATATAAAGAAGTGCAGGTGTAGCATCAGTACAACCGACTCCATGTACTGAGTAAGTGTCGAGCCTAACCTCGGCGAAGTAGTGACGAGGCTAGGACCGAATACATGTATACATACCTGTGCAATTCTATATAATAACAGGAAAATATCGACGGAAATAAGCAAGTAAAAACTGATACGGGGAGAAACATGCTGGGGATAAGAGGGGCAACAAATACTAGCATAGTGGAACAGGGTAACAACTGAAATGTAACAGTAAAAGCGAGAATTTAACGCCACAGAACAGATAATGAATCACACAAGGTACGACATGTCCCCTCGTGCATCACCTCACAAATCACTCAGCACGGAATGTCCCCTCGTGCATCAAACAGTAACACAACGGCACGACATGTCCCCTCATGCGATAAACAATAACAATCATTAGGGCATGTCCCCTCGTCTGATAGATAATAAACAATTAGCACGACATGTCTCCTCGTGCGATAAATAATAAACAATCAACACGACATGTCCCCTCGTGTGAAAAATAATATACAATGAACACGGCATGTCCCCTCGTGTGATAAATAATAATGAATCAGCACGGCATGTCCCCTCATGCGATAAATAATAAACAATCAACACGGCATGTCCCCTCGTGTGATAAATAATAAACAATTCGCACGGCATGTCCCCTCGTGCGATAAATAATAAACAACCAACACAGCATGTCCCCTCGTATGATAAATAATAAACAATCAACAATATAATGTGCGACGACCAATGAGCAATCACTAGTGTACAGAAATACTCAATAAAATTTTATCGTCTCGGCAAGGGATTCAGCTATAACCAATCTCGTTGAGAATTATAATTTCAACAGTAAAAGCTTCAACTGAACAATTAATCAATAATTTCCCACGTCATGAAACAACGTCAATGTATCACTCCAAAATCACCAATTATTCATAGTACAGAGAATATCAAGAACACATTACAATTCATCACAATTGACTCACGGGGATGCTTGACCGCAACATATAGGCACTCGTCACCCGGCCTATACGCTGGACATGAATTACATATAGCAAATAAGACTCTAGACTTAATACCTCAAGCTAAGGTTATGCCAAACACTTAACTCGGCTCCAAAATGCAAGTCAAGCCTCAATCACAGCCTTTCCTCTCGAATCCAACTCCGAATCGATAATATCCAGACACAATTGAGTTATTAACATCAATAATTACTCAATAAACCAATTCCAAAGCCTGATTATACATTTTCTATTATTCTTTCAAAAATACTAAAATTCGACCCCGGGCCCGCATGCTCGAATCCTTACAATTCTCGGAGGAATCACTGACCCATAGCCTAAGGATCATTAATATGAAGTTTCTACTTGAACTCATAGCATTAAACAGGCAATACGCCAATTTCTTAAGAGCCCTAAATTTTCTACCCAATTCTTGATTTTCCATTAATTTAGTAGGTAATCCCATTAATTATTCATGCATGAAACTAGTATTAGGAAGGAATTAACTTAACTTAACAGTAGCTAGGTTGTGGTGTGCTCCTCCCAAGCTCACAAGTCTATAATGGGGTTTTTGGTATGAAGGAAATGAAGGAATACCGTGTTTTGACATTTAAATAAAGGCTGCTTACAGGGGTTTCCGCACCTGCGACCCTGGGACCGCACCTGCGAGGAAAAGGCCGCACCTGCGAAAAATGGCCGGGGGAGCTGGGTTCGCACCTGCGGAGTTGGGGGCCGCACCTGCGGCTGGGCAACCGCACCTGCGGTCACACCAGCTACAGCTGCACCAGCAGTGTATTTAGCTGGTTTTTGGCCTCGTGCAGGGTCCGAGAGGCACCTGGGCCCACCCGTGCCCGCGTCCAAATATACCAACAAGTCCCAAATCATAATACGGGCTCGCTCGAGCCTTCGGAACACCCAAAATAATGCTAAATATCAAAATCACACCCCAAAAACCCCAAAAACCATAACTTAAGAAACTTCAAGTTCTTGATTTCTATAAACATGCGCCGGACCGACCTATATGACTCGGAATGACATCAAATTTTTACGGACAATTCATAAATGACATAACGGAACCATTCTCGGTCTCGGAATCACATTCGGACTTCGATAACATGAAATCACGTTCCAAACCAAATTTCAAATTTTATGAAAATCCTCAAAACTTCATTAACTCTTAATTTCTCATTTTTGATCCGAAACATGTCAAATCAAGCCCGTTCCTTACCAAATTTCACAGATAACTCAAATAACACATATTTAACCTATTCCGGGCTCCGGAACCATAACACGTGCCCGGTAACGTAGGTTTCACATCGAGGTTCATTTTCATAGCCTTTATTATTTTTCAGAAAACAATTTTCTTTAAAAATTCATTTCTTGGACTTGGGTCCTCGAAATTCGATTCCGGGCACACACCAAGGTCACATATTTTCCTATGGACCCTCCGGGACCGTCAGATCACGGGGTCGGGTCTGTTTACTACAAATGTTGACCAAAGTCAACTTTATTCAATTAATTCTCATAAATTCCACTCTTGATCATGTTTCCACATAAAGGCTTCCCGGCTACATGCCCGGGCTGCGCACGCACATCAAGGTGAGATTAACGGAGGATTTTGAGGTTTTGAAACACTGTCATAATTAAATTTACATAAGATGACCTTTTGGGTCATCACAATCTCCACCTCTAAAAGAGACGTTCGTCCTCGAACGGACATAGAAGGGTACCTGAATCGGGGAAAAGGTGGGGATATCGGCTACGCATATCAAACTCGGACTCCCAAGTAGCTGCCTCAACAGGCTGACCTCTCCGCTGAACACGAACCGAAGGATAACTCGTCGATCTCAACTGGCGAACCTGTCGAGCTATTATGGCTACTGGCTCCTCCTCATACGATAAATCCTTGTCCAACTAGACACCGCTTAAATCAAGCACATGAGATGGATCCGCAATATACCTCCGGAACATAGACATATGAAACACCGGGTGCATGACGGATTAACTCGGCGGCAAGGCAAGTCTGTAGGCCACCTCTCCTACCTTATCCAAAATGTCAAATGGACCAATGTACCTAGGGCTCAACTTGCCCTTCTTCACGAACCTCATCACGCCTTTCATAGGCAACACTCGAAGAAATACCCAGTCTCCTACATTAAAGGCCAAATCTCAAACTCTACGATCCACATAACTCTTCTGCCTGGTCTGAGTTGTACGAAGTCTATCCTGTATAATCTTCACCTTGTCCAAGGCATCCTGGACTAACTCAGAACCCAACAATCTAGCCTCCCCCAGCTCGAACCATCCAACTGGAGACCGACACCGTCTACCATACAAGCGCCTCATATGGAGCCATATGAATGCTCGACTGATAGCTGTTGTTGTAGGCAAACTCAGCTAAAGGCAAGAACTGGTCCCATGAATCACCAAAATCAATAACACAAGCCCGCAACATATCCTCCAAGATTTGAATAGTACGCTCGGGTTGTCCGTCCGTCTGGGGATGAGATGATGTTCTCAGCTTAATCTGTGTACCCAACTCGCTGAAAAACTCTCCAAAAATGGGAGGTAAACTGAGTACCTTTGTCTGATATAATGGATAAGGGCACACCATGCAATCGAACAATCTCTATCATATATATCTTTGCCAATTTCTCCGCTGAATATGAAACTGATACCGGAATGAAATGCGCTGACTTCGTCAGCCTATCCACCACAACCCAAACCGCATCAAACATCCTCTAAGTCCGTGGGAGTCCAACTACAAAGTCCATGGTGATACGCTCCCACTTCCACTCAGGAAGCTGAATTTGCTGCATCAAACCGACGGGTCTCTAGTGCTCGTACTTAACCTGCTGACAGTTCAAACACCGAGCTACGTAAGCTACAATATCCTTCTTCATTCTCCGCCACCAATAATGCTGCCGCAAGTCCATGTACATCTTTGCGGCGCCTGGATGGATGGAATACCGGAAACTATGGGCCTCCTATAGTATCAACTCATGAATACCATCAATATCAGGTACGCAAATATGGCCCTGCATCCGCAGAACTCCCTCATCATCAATCGTAACCTTCTTGGCACCTCCGTGCCGGACTGTATCTCTAAGAACACATAAATGACGATCATCATACTGCCTGGCCCGAATACGGTCATATAATGAAGAACAGGCCACGGCATGGGCCAACACACCGCCAGTCTCAGAAACCTCCAACCTCACAAATCGGTTGGCTAGAGCCTGAACATCCAACGCAAGAGGTCGCTCCCCGACTGATAAATAAGCTAGACTGCCCATACTGACTAACTTCCGGCTCAAAGCATCAGCCACCACATTGGCCTTCCCTGGATGATAAAGAATGGTGATATCATAATCCTTCAGCAACTCTAACCACCTTCTCTGCCGCATATTCAACTCCTTTTTCCTGAATAGATACTATAAACTCTTATGATCCGTAAACACCTCACATGGCACACCATACAAGTAATGCCTCAAAATTTTTAAGGCATGAACAATCGCTGCTAACTCCAAGGGTTGAGCTGGATAATTCTTCTCATGGACCTTCAACTGACGAGAATCATAGGCTATGACTTTGCCATCCTGCATCAACACTGCACCAAGCCCAACCCGTTAAGCATCACAGTACACGTAATACGGCCCTGAACCTTTGAGCAAAACTAACACTGGTGTCGTGGTCAAGGCTGTCTTGAGCTTCTGAAAGCTCGCCTCACACTCATCCGACCACCTGAACTGGGCACCTTTCTGGGTCAACCTGGTCATCGGGGCTGCGATAGTTGAAAAGCCCTCCAAAAATCGGCGATAATAACCCGCTAAGCCCAAATAATAGCTGAAGTGGGCCTAGGCCAATCTCTGACTTCTGAAATCTTCTTAGGATCCACCTGGATAACTTCTGCCGACACAACATGGCCCAGAAATGCCACCGCGCTCAACCAGAACTCACACTTAGAAAATTTTGCATACAACTAACTATCCCTTAGAGTCTGGAGGACAAGTCTAAGGTGTTGCTTATGCTCCTCTCGGTTGCGAGAGTATATCAATATATCATCAATGAAAACAATAACGAACGAGTCCAAATAAGTATTGAACACTCGGTTCATCAACTCCATAAAAGCAGCGGGGGCATTTGTCAACCCGAATGACATCACCAAGAACTCATAATGCCCATAACGAGTGCGGAAGGCCGTCTTAGGTACATCAGATGCCCTAATCCTCAGATGATGGTAACCAGATCTCAAGTCTATCTTGGAAAACACTGTAGTACCCTGAAGGTGGTCAACTAGATCATCAATCCTCGGCAGAGGATACTTGTTCTTGATAGTAACCTTATTCAGCTGCCGTTAGTCAATACACATCCTCATTGAGCCATCTTTCTTATTAACGAACAATACTGGAGCACCCCAAGGAGAAACACTAGGCCTAATGAAGCCTTTATCCAACAAATCATGCACCTGCTCCTTCAATTCCTTCAACTCTGGCGGGGCCATACGATACGACGGAATAGAAATAGGCTGAGTGCCCTGAGCCACCTCGAAACAAAAGTCAATATCCTTGTCGGGTGGCATACCCGGCAGGTTAGTAGGGAAAACCTATGGGAACTCATGAACCACAGGTACAGACTCCATTGAAGGAACCTCAGCACTAGAATCACGAACACAGGCCAAATAGGCCAAACAACCCTTCTCGACCATACGCCGAGCCTTCATATAAGAAATAACTCTGCCAGAAGAATGACTAGGAGTCCCTCTTCACTCCAAACGAGGTACTCCCGGTAAGGCTAAGGTCACTATCTTGGCATGACAGTCCAGAATAGCATGATAGGGAGATAACCAATCCATCCCCAATATAACATCAAAGTCTATCATATCAAGAAGCAAAAGATCAACCTGAGTCTCCATACCACCAATAACTACTAAGCAAGCACGGCAGACGCGATCTACCACAATAGAATCACCCACCGGGGTAGACACATATACAGGAGAACTCAGGGAATCACGGGGCATGCTCAAATAAGGGGCAAAATATGAAGACACATAAGAGAAAGTAGAACCCGGATCGAATAACACCGAAGCATCTCGGCTGCAAACTGATACCGTACCTGTGAGAACTACGTCAGAGGCCTCAGCCTCAGGCCTGGCCGGAATAGCATAGCATCGGGGTGGAGCCCCTCCAACCTGCACATCTTTGGGTCTACCTGCTACGGACTGACCCCTACCTCTCATGACCTGCCCTCCATCTCTATGAGTCTGACCTCCACCTCTGGCACCATGACCACCCCTAGCTGGATGAGGGGGCGAGGGTGCACCTGATGCGGGAACCATGGAACGGGAACCCTGATAATGAGAACCAACAAAATCTCGGGGGAAAAACCTGGAAATATGCCCCATACCACCGCAAGTGTAGCAAGCCATCGGCTGCTGAGAATACTGACCCTGGAACTGTCCCTGACGACTAGAATGACTACCCTGAAGACTCTGAATCGGCGAGGCACTGATGGAAGCTGCTGATGCACTACGGGATGCCTGGAGTGCTGACTGATAAGGCCTAGGGGGGTGACCTCTGCCAAAGGAATCTCTGCCTACAGATGAGGCACCACTGAAATGACCGAGATGACGAGGTCTCTTGTCAGACCCCTGACCACCACCCTGGATAATACCATCTCAATGCATCTGGCCACTTCGGCTGCATCCTGAAAGGAGATATCAGTATCCGTCTCCCTGGACATATGAAGTCTGATGGGCTGGGCCAAACTCTCAATAAATCTCCGAACCCTCTCTCGATCAGTGGGAACTATCATAAGTGCATGCCTGGCTAGAGTGATGAACCTGGTCTCGTACTGAGTGACATACATAGATCCCTGCTGGAGGCGCTCAAACTGCCTCTGGAGATCCTCTCGCTGAGTAATGGGAAGAAACTTCCCCAAGAATAACTCGAAAAACTGAGCCCAAGTCAAAGGTGCAGAACCAGCTGGCTTGGTCAAGCAATAGTCTCTCCACCATGTCTTGGCGGTGCCAGAAAGACTAAATGTAGCAAAGTCAACTCCATTGGACTTTACAATGCCCATGTTCCGAAGAACCTCATAACAACTGTCTAAATAATCCTGGGGATCCTCTGATGGTGCACCAGCAAATGTAGTAGTGAATAACTTGGTGAACCGATCTAATCTCCATAGGGCATCTGGTGACATAGTCGCACCCTCGGCTGCCGGTGCCACAATACCCGACTGAGCTACTCCAGCTGTCTGAGGTGCTGGAGTCTGAAACTGAGTGGCAACCTGCTCTAAGGTATGAATAACAGGAGTCTGGGTCCCTCCCCCAGCCTGTGAACCAGCTGGTGCAGTAGGAAGAAGACCGGCCTGAGCCACACTCTCCATAAGTCCCACCAAGGGGACTAGAGCGTCCTGAAGCACCGGGGTAGAAATGAACCCCTCTGTGACCTGAGCTGGTCCAACTGGGACTGTCTGAGTAGGAACCTCACCGGCAAAGTCTACATGTGGGTCCTCAACTGGAGCTGCTGCTCTAGCTCTGCCTCGGCCACTAGCGCGGCCTTGGCCTCGGCCCCTCGTAAGAGCTGCAATAGGAGGATCAGGCTGTTGATCGGTCGATGAGGAAGCACGCGTCCTCGCCATCTGCGAGAGAGTAGGATAGAGACTCCATTAGTATTTAGTATTCAAATGGTACGACAGAGAATGAAAGATATAAAGTTATTCCTAACTTTGCAGCCTCTGGGGATAAGTACAGACATCTCCGTACCGATCCCTCAGACTCTACCAAGTTTGTCTGTGAGTTGTGAGACCTGAGCAACCTAGTGCTCTGATACCAACTTGTCACGACCCGAAATCCCACCTTCAGGCCATGACTGCGTCTAACGTTGAACCCGCTAGACAAGCCAACGTTTGAACTAAATAAACTCATTAACAACTAAAATGAACAGGATGACAAGGGCAGCTATAATTAACAATATGAAAGTTAACGAATTACAAAAATATTATAGCAAGCTTCGAAGTAAAACCCATAAATATAACCCAGAACTGGTGTCACATACTCACGAACTGTCTATGAGATTACTAAATACTGTTGTCTGAAAATAAGTACATATGACTGTCTTTGAAACTGTAAGATAAGACAGAGCTAAAAGTGAAAGGTAGAAGGGGCTGCCAAGGCCCACGAACGTCTGCGAGTCTACCTCGATGTCTCTTGTAGGAATTGATGGAATGCTTCGACCGTCAGCGACCATCGGTTCCGGCTGAGTAGTCTGCACAACATAAAGAGGTGCAGGTGTAGCATCAGTACAACCGACCCCATGTACTGAGTAAGTGTCGAGCCTAACCTCGGCAAAGTAGTGACGAGGCTAGAACCGACAACATGTATACATACCTGTGAAATTCTATATAATAACAGGAAAATATCGACGGAAATAAGCAAGTAAAAATAGATACGGGGAGAAACATGTTGGGGATAAGAGGGGCAACAAATACTAGCATAGTGGAATAGGGTAAAACCTGAAATGTAACAGTAAAAGCAGGAATTTAACGCCTCATAACAGATAATGAATAACACAAGGCACTGCATGTCCCCTCGTGCATCACCTCACAAATCACTCAGCACAGAATGTCCCCTCGTGCATCGAACAGTAACACATCGGCACGACATGTCCCCTCGTGCGATAAACAATAACAATCATCACGACATGTCCCCTTGTGCGATAAACAATAACATTCATCACGGCATGTCCCCTCGTGCGATAAACAATAACAATCATCACAGCATGTCCCCTCGTGCGATAAATAATAAACAATCAACACGGCATGTCCCCTCGTGTGATAAATAATAAACAATCAGCACGACATGTCCCCTCGTGCGATAAATAATAAACAATCAACACGACATGTCCGCTCGTGTGATAAATAATAAACAATCAGCACGGCATGTCCCCTCGTGCGATAAATAATAAACAATCAACACGGCATGTCCCCTCGTGTGATAAATAATAAACAATCAGCAATATAATGTGCAACTACCAATAAGGAATCACAAGTGTAAAGAAATACTCAATAAAATTCTATTGTCCCGTAAAGGGATTCAGCTATAACCAATCTCGCTCAGAATTACAATTTCAACAGTAAAAGCTTCAACTGAACAATAAATCAGTAATTTCCCACGTCATGAAACAACGTCAATGTATCACTCCTAAATAACCAATTATTCATAGTACAAAGAATATCAAGAACACTGTACCATTCATCACAATTGACTCACGGGCATGCTTCACCGCAACATATAGGCACTTGTCACCCCGCCTATACGTTGGACATGAATTACACATAGCAAATAAGACTCTATACCTAATCCCTCAAGCTAAGGTTAGGCCAAACACTTACCTCGGCTCCAAAATGCAAGTCAAGCCTCAATCACAGCCTTTCCTCTCGAATCCAACTCCGAATCGATAATATTTAGACACAATTGAGTTATTAACATCAATAATTACTCAATAAACCAATTCCAAAGCGTGATTATACATTTTCTATTATTCTTCCAAAAATACTAAAATTCGACCCAGGGCCCGCATGCTCAAATCCCGAAATTTCTCGGAGGAATCACTGACCCATAGCCTAAGGATCATTAATATGAATTTTCTACTTGAATTCATATCATTAAACGGACAGTACGCCAATTTCTTAAGAGCCCTAAATTTTCTACCCAATTCTTGATTTTTCATTAATTTAGTAGGTAATCTCATTAATTATTCATGCATGAAACTAGTATTAGGAAGGAATTAACTTACCTTAATAGTAGCAAGGTCGTGGTGTGCTCCTCCCAAGCTCACAAGTCTCTAATGCGGTTTTTGGTATGAAGGAAATGAAGGAATCCTGAGTTTTGACATTTAAATACATGCTGCCTACAGGGGTTTTCGCACCTGCGACCCTGGGACCGCACCTGCGGTCACGCACCTGCGAGGAAAAGGCCGCACCTGCGGAAAATGGTCGGTGGAGCTGGGTTCGCACCTGCGGAGTTGGGGGCCGCACCTGCGGTCCCGGTCTTGGGGAAAAAGGTCCGCACCTGCGGAAGATGCGCACCTGCGGCTGGGCAACCGCACCTGCGGTCACACCAGCTACAGCTGCACCAGCAGTGTTTTTAGCTGGTTGTTCACCTCGTGCGGGGTCCTGGAGGCACCTGAGCTCACCCGAGCCCCCGTCCAAATATACCAACAAATCCCAAATCATAATACGGACTCTCTCGAGCCTTCGAAACACCCGAAACAACGCTAAATCTCAAATCACACCCCAAAAACCCCTAAAACCATAACTTAAGAAACTTCATGTTCTTGATTTCTATAAACATGCGCCGGACCGACCTATACGATTCAGAATGACATCAAATTTTGCGGACAAGTCATAAATGACATAACGGAACCATTCCCGATCTCGGAATCACATTCGGACCTCGATAACTTGAAATCACGTTCCAAACCGAATTTCAAATTCTATGAAAATCCTCAAAACTTCATTAACTCTTAATTTCTCATTTTTGAGCCGAAACATGTCAAATCAAGCCCGTTCCTTACCAAATTTCACAGATAGGTCAAATAACACATATTGAACCTGTTCCAGGCTCCGAAACGATAAAAAGGGCCCAGTAATGCAGGTTTCACATCGAGGTTTGTTTTCATAGCCTTTATTATTTTTCAGAAAATAATTTCTTTAAAAATTCATTTCTCGGACTTGGGTCCTCGGAATTCGATTCCGGGCATACGCCAAGGTCACATATTTTCCTACAGACCCTCCGGGACCGTCAGATTATGGTTCCGGGTCCGTTTACTACAAATGTTGACCAAAGTCAACTTTATTCAATTAATTCTCATAAATTCCACTCTTGATCAAGCTTCCACATAAAGTCTTTCCGGCTACGCGCTCGGGCTGCGCACGCACATAGAGGTGAGATTAAAAGAGGCTTTTCGGGCCTCGAAACATAGTCATAATTAAATTTACATAAGATGACCTTTTGGGTCATCACAATCTCCACCTCTAAAAGAAACATTCGTCCTCAAATGGACATAGAAGAATACCTGAATCGGGGAAAAGGTGGGGATACCGGCTACGCCTATCGGACTCGGACTCCCAAGTAGCTGCCTCAACAGGCTGACCTCTCCACTAAACATGAATCGAAGGATAACTCTTCGATCTCAACTGGCGAACCTGTCGAGCTATTATGGCTACTGGCTCCTCCTAATACCATAAATACTTGTCCAACTGGACACCGCTGAAATCAAGCACATGAGATGGATCCGCAATATACCTCCGGAGCATAGACACATGAAACACCGGGTGCACGGCTGATAAACTCAGCGGCAAGGCAAGTCTGTAGGCCACCTCTCCTACCTTATCCTAAATCTCAAATGGACCAATGTACCTAGGGCTCAACTTTCCCTTTTTCCCGAACCTCATCACGCCCTTCATAGGCGACACTCGTAGAAATACCCGGTCTCCTACCATAAAGGCCAAATCTCGAACTCTACGATCCGCATAAATCTTCTGCCTGGACTGAGCTGTACGAAGTCTATCCTGAATAATCTTCACCTTGTCCAAAGCATCCTGGACTAACTCAGAACCTAACAATCTAGCCTCCCCCGGCTCGAACCATCCAACTGGAGACCGACATCGTCTACCATACAACGCCTCATACGGAGCCATCTGAATGCTCGACTCATAGCTGTTGTTGTAGACAAACTCAGCTAAAGTCAAGAATAGTACCCATGAACCACCAAAATCAATAACACAAGCCCGCAACATATCCTCCAAGATTTGAATAGTACGTTTGGAATGTCCGTCTGTCTGGGGATGAAATGTTGTGCTCAGCTCAATCTGTGTACCCAACTCTCGCTGAAAACCTTCCAGAAATGGGAGGTAAACTGAGTACCTCTGTCTGATATAATGGATAAGGGAACACCATGCAATCGAACAATCTCTATCATATATATCTTTGCCAACTTCTCCGCTGAATATGAAACTGATACCGGAATGAAGTGCGCTGACTTAGTCAGCCTATCCACCACAACCCAAACCGCATCAAACATCCTCTGAGTCCGTGGTAGTCCAACTACAAAGTCCATGGTGATACGCTCCGACTTCAACTCAGGAAGCTGAATCTGCTGCATCAAACTACCGGGTCTCTGGTGCTCGTACTTAACCTGCTGATAGTTCAAGCACCGAGCTACGTAAGCTACAATATCCTTCTTCATCCTCCGCCACCAATAATGCTGCCGCAAGTCCTGGTACATCTTTGCGGCGCCCGGATGGATGAAATACCGAGAACTATGGGCCTCCTGTAGTATCAACTCACGAATACCATCAACATCAGGTACACAAATACGGCCCTGCATCCGCAGAACTCCCTCATCATCAATCGTAACCTGCTTGGCACCTCCGTGCCGGACTGTATCTCTAAGAAAACATAAATGACGATCATCATACTGCCTGGCCCGAATATGGTCATATAATAAAGAACGGGCCACAGTATAGGCCAACACACTGCCAATCTCAGAAACCTCCAACCATTTAAATCGGTTAGCTAGATCCTGAACATCCAACGCAAGAGGTCGCTCCCCGACTGATAAATAAGCTAGACTTCCCATACTGACTGACTTCCGGCTCAAAGCATCAGCCACCACATTGGCCTTCCCCGGATGATAAAGATGGTGATATCATAATCCTTCAGCAACTCTAACCACCTTCTCTGCCACATATTCAACTCCTTTTTCCTGAATATATACTGTAAGCTCTTATGATCCGTAAACACCTCATATGGCACACCATACAAGTAATGCCTCCAAATCTTGAAGGCATGAACAATCGCTGCTAACTCCAAAGGTTAAACTAGATAATTCTTCTCATGGGCCTTCAACTGACCAGAATCATAGGCTATGAGTTTTCCATTCTACATCAACACTGCACCAAGCCCAACCCGTGAAGCATCACAATACACGGTATACGACCCTGAACCTGTGGGCAAAACTAACACTGGTGCCGTTGTCAAGGCTGAAAGCTCGCCTCACACTCATTCGACTACCTGGACTGGGCACCCTTCTAGGTCAACCTGGTCATCGGGGCTGCGATAGATGAAAAGCCCTCTATAAATCAGCGATAATAACCCGCTAAGCTTAAGAAACTCCGAATCTCTGTAGCTGAAGTGGGCCTAGGCCAATATCTGATTGCCGAAATCTTCTAAGGATCCAGCTGGATGCATTTTGCCGACACAACATGGCCCAGAAATGCCACCGAACTCAACCAGAACTCACACTTAGAAAATTTGGCATACAATTGACTATCCCTCAGAATCTGGAGTACGACTCTAAGGTGCTGCTCATGCTCCTCTCGGCTGCGAGAGTATATCAATATATCATCAATGAAAACAATAACGAACGAGTCCAAATAAGCCCTGAACACTCGGTTCGTCAACTCCATAAAAGCAGCAGGGGCATTTGTCAACCCGAATGACATCACCAAGAACTCATAATGCCCATAACGAGTGCGGAAGGCCGTCTTAGGTACATCAGACGCCCTAATCCTCAGGTGATGGTAACCAGATCTCAAGTCTATCTTGGAAAACACTGTAGCACCCTGAAGCTGGTCAAATGGATCATTAATCCTCGGCAGAGGATACTTTTTCTTGATAGTAACCTTATTCAGCTGCCGGTAGTCAATACACATCCTCATTGAGCCATCTTTCTTCTTAACGAACAATACTAGAGCACCCCAAGGAGAAACGCTAATCCTAATGAAGCCTTTATCCAACAAATCCTGCAACTGCTCCTTCAATTCCTTCAACTCTGGCGGGGCCATACGATACGGCGGAATAGAAATTGGTTGAGTGCCGTGAGCCACCTCGATACAAAAGTCAATATCCCTGTCGGGTGGCATACCCGGCAGGTCAGTAGGGAAAACCTTTGGGAACTCACGAACCACAGGTACATACTCCATAGAAGGAACCTCAGCACTAGAATCACGAACATAGGTCAAATAGGTCAAACAACCCTTCTCGACCATACGCCGAGCCTTCATATAAGAAATAACTTTTCCAGAAGAATGACTAGAAGTCCATCTCCACTCCAAACAAGGTACTCCCGGTAAGGCTAAGGTCACTATCTTGGCATGACAGTCCAGAATAACATGATAGGGAGATAGAAAATCCATCCCTAATATAACATCGAAGTCCACCATATCTAGAAGCAAAAGATCAACCTGAGTCTCCATACCACCAATAACTACTAAGCAAGCACGGTAGACTCGATCTACCACAATAGAATCACCCACCGGGGTAGACACATATACATGAGCACACAGGGAATCACGGGGCATGCTCAAATAAGGGAAAAAATATGAAGACACATAAGAGAAAGTAGAACCTGGATCAAATAACATCGAAGCATCTTGGCTGCAAACTGATACCGTACTTGTGATAACTGCGTCAGAGGCCTCAGCCTCAGGCCTGGCCGGAATAGCATAGCATCGGGGTGGAGCCCCTCCAACCTGCACATCTCTGGGTCTACCTGCTACGGGCTGACCCCTACCTCTCATGACCTGCCTTCCATCTCTATGAGTGTGACCTCCACCTCTGGCACCACGACCACCCCTAGCTGGCTAAGGGGGCGAGGGTGCACCTGATGCGGGAACCATGGCACGGGAACCCTGATAAAGAGAACCAGCAAAACCTCTGGGGCAAAACTTGGAAATATGCCCCATACCACCGCAAGTGTAGAAAGCCCTCGGCTGCTGAGAATACTTACCCTGGAACTGTCCCTGACGACCGGAATGACTACCCTAAAGACTCTTAATCGGCGGTGCACTGATAGAAGCTGATGATGCACTGTGGGATGCCTGAATTGCTGACTGATAAGGCCTAGGGGCATGAACTCTGCCAAAGGAATCTCTACCTCAAGATGAGGCACCACTGAAACGACCGAGATGACTAGGTCTCTTGTCAGACCCCTGACCACCACCCTGGGATAATACCATCTCAATACGTCTGGCCACATTGGCTGCATCCTGAAGAGAGATATCAGTACTTGTCTCCCTGGCCGTATGAAGTCTGATGGGCTAGGCCAAACCCTCAATAAATCTCCGAACCCTCTCCCGTTCAGTGGGAACTATCATAAGTGCATGCCTGGCTAGTGCGTCCCCTCGTGCATGACCTCACAAATCACTCGGCACGGAATGTCCCCTTGTGCATCAAACAGTTACACATCGGCACGACATGTCCCCTCGTGCGATAAACAATAACAATCATCACGGCATGTTCCCTCGTGTGATAAATAGTTAACAATCAACACGACATGTCCCCTCGTACGATAAATAATAAACAATCAACACGGCATGTCCCCTCGTGTGATAAATAGTTAACAATCAACACGACATGTCCCCTCGTACGATAAATAATAAACAATCAACACGGCATGTCCCCTCGTGTGATAAATAATAAACAATCAACCCAGAATGTCCCCTCGTGTGATAAATAATAAACAATCAACATGCCATGTCCCCTCGTGCGATAAATAATAAACAATCAACACGACATGTCCCTTCGTGTGATAAATAATAAACAATCAGCAATATAATGTGCAACTACCAATAAGGAATCACAAGTGTACAGAAATACTCAATAAAATTCTATCGTCCCGTCAATGGATTCAGCTATAACCAATCTCGCTTAGAATTACAATTTCAGCAGTTAAAGCTTCAACTCAACAATTAATCAATAATTTCCCACGTCATGAAACAACGTCAATGTATCACTCCTAAATAACCAATTATTAATAGTACAGAGAATATAAAAAACACGGTATAATTCATCACAATTGACTCACGGGCATGCTTGATCGCAACATATAGGCACTCATCACCCCGCATATACGTTGGACAAGAATTACACATAGCAAATAAGACTCTATACCTAATCCCTCAAGCTAAGGTTAGGCCAAACACTTACCTCGGCTCCAAAATGCATGTCAAGCCTCAATCACAACCTTTCCTCTCGAATCCAACTCTGAATCGATAATATCTAGACACAATTGAGTTATTAACATCAATAGTTACTCAATAAACCAATTCCAAAGCCTAATTATACATTTTCTATTATTCTTCCAAAAATAATAAAATTTGACCCCCGGCCCGCATGCTCGATTCCTGAAAATTCTCGGAGAAATAACTCACCCATAGCCTAAGGATAATTAATATGAAGTTTCTACTTGAATTCATAGCATTAAACGGACAATATGCCAATTTCTTAAGACCCCTAAATTTTCTACCCAATGCTTGATTTTCCATTAATTTAGTAGGTAATACCATTAATTATTCATGCATGAAACTAGTATTAGGAAGGAATTAACTTATCTTAACAGTAGCTAGGTCGTGGTGTGCTCCTCCCAACCTCACAAGTCTCTAATGGGGTTTTTGGTATGAAGGAAATGAAGAAATCCCGAGTTTTGACATTTAAATACAGGCTGCCTACAGGGGTTTCCGCACCTGCGAACCTGGGACCACACCTGTTGTCCTGCACCTGCGAGGAAAAGGCCGCACCTGCAGAAAATTGCCGGGGGAGATGGGTTCGCACCTGCGGAGTTGGGGGCCGCACCTGCGGTCCCGCTCCTGCAGAAAATGGTCCGCACCTGCGGAAGATGCGCACCTGCGAGGCTGGAACCGCAGGAGCGGTCCCGCACCTGCGGTCACACCTGCTACAACTGCACCAACAGTGTTTTTAGCTGGTTTTTGGCCTCGTGCAGGGTTCGGGAGGCACCTAGGCCCACCCGAGCCCCCGTCCAAATATTTCAACTAGTCCGAAATCATAATACAGACTCGCTCGAGCCTTCAGAACACCCAAAACAACGCTAACTCTCAAAATCACACCCCAAAAACCCCTAAAACAATAACTTAAGAAACTTCAAGTTCTTAATTTCTATAAACATGCGCCGGACCGGCCTGTACGACTCGGAATGACATCAAAATTTGCGGACAAGTCATAAATGACATAACGGAACCATTTCCATTCTCGGAATCACATCCGAACCTCGATAACATGAAATCACGTTCAAAACCAAATTTCAAATTGTATGAAAATCCTCAAAACTTCATTAACTTTCAATTTCTCATTTTTGATCCGAAAAATGTCAAATCAAGCTCGTTCCTTACCAAATTTCAAAGATAACTCAAATAACACATATTGAACCTTTTTCGGGATTCGGAACCATAACACGGGCCCGGTAACGCAGGTTTCATATCGAGGTTCATTTTCATGGCCTTTATTATATTTTAGAAAACAATTTTCTTTAAAAATTCATTGTTCAGACTTGGGTCCTCGGAATTCGATTCAGGGCATACGCCCAAGTCCCATATTTTCCTACGGACCCTCCGGTGCCGTTAGATCACGAGTCCGTGTCCGTTTACTACAAATGTTGACCAAAGTCAACTTTATTCAATTAATTCTCATAAATTCCACTCTTGATCAAGTTTCCACATAAAGGCTTCCCGGCAACGCGCTCGAGCTGCGCACGCACATCGAGGAGAAGTTAAATTTAGATAAGATGACCTTTTGGGTCATCACATGCTAGGACTGGATCTTGTACACCAAGCTATGGAAAAAGTTAGAGTCATTCCGGAGAGGATGAAAACTGCTCAGAGTCGTCAGAAATCCTATGCGGATGTTCGTCGTAGATATTTGGAGTTTCAAGTATATGATTGGGTATTCTTGAAGGTGTCTCCCATGAAGGGAGTGATGCGGTTTGGGAAGAAAGAGAAATTGAGTCCAAGGTTTGTCGGGCCATATCAGATTGCTCAAACGATAGGGCAAGTAGCATATAGGCTGGAATTGCCCTCTGAAATGTCATTAGTGCATCCAATGTTTCATGTGTCCATATTAAAGAAGGTAATTGGAGATCCAGCTACCATCGTGCTAGTTGAGACCATCGAGGAATTGTCATATAAAGAGGTTCCGGTTGCTAATCTTGGTAGGTAAGTCCGTAGATTCAGAAACAAAGAAATTGTAACGACCCGACCGGTCGTTTTGAGATCCAGCATGTCGTTCAGTAGTTGGGGGTCATGAACAACTTCATTTCGGGTATTGTGACTTGTGTGTATGGTCAGAGTTGAAATTCAGGAGGTTCAGAGTTAAATTGAAAGGAAAATTCTCATGTCAGAAGCCTTAAGTTGAAGAAATTGAGTAAGACTGGAATTTTAAGTAAACGACATCGGAATCAGGATCCGAAGGTTCTAGCAGGTTCATTTGATGATTTCGGACTTGGGCGTATATCCAGATCGGGATTTGGATAACCCGGGAGCGTTTCGGTGTATGTTGTGGAAGCCAGCATTATTGAAGAAATTTCTTAAGTTTTGCTTGAAGTGAATTTCATTGATATTTATGTCCGTCTAGGATTATGAGTTTGGGAATAGCTTCGTATGGTGATTCTGGAGTTGAGAGCGCGATAGGAAGTGAATTCGGATGTCCGGAGGTCATTTTGAAGTCATTTGACTAAAGATAGAAATTTGAAGGTTTTTGAGAAGTTTGACCGAGAGTTTGACTTTTTGATATCGGGGTTGGATTACAGTTTCGAAAGTTGGAGAAGGTCCGTAATGTCGAATATGACTTGTCTGCAAAATTTGGGGTCAATCAGACGTGATTTGATAGGTTTCGGCATCGGATGTAGAAGTTTGAAATTTCAAAGTTCATAAAGCTTGAATTGGAGTGCGATTCATGATTTCGACGTTGTTTGATGTGATTTGAGGCCTCGAGCGAGTTCGTATCATGTTTTGTGATATGTTGGTATAATTAGTTAAGGTCCCGAGGGCCTCGGGTAGATTTCGGAAGGTTAACGAAATGAATTTCGGACCAAAAAAAAAGGAAAAATTGCAGAAATTTCTGCTGCCATTTTGGACAGCAACTTATGCATCAAAGAGCTAACTTTGGAAGCGTAAATATAAGAATATATAGGGATTCAGAAAATTTACAAAACATGAAAGTTATAGATCTTGAAGTCTAGTTTTCATAACATTACATCATTTGTCATTTGGAGTTTTGTGCGAAATGTTATGACCGATTGAAGATGGCTGGTGGAGCAGTTTTGCCAGAATTGTCTGATGCATGGAGCCAAATTTAGAAGCTCATATCTCGGGATATATAAAGGGTTATATGGTTTACAGACTATCAAATTAAAGATCTTTGAGTGTAGTTTCTAAATCTTCAAACCGTTTGTTATTTGGATATTTGTACAAGAAGTTATGGGTATTTTATTAGAAGGTGTTTAACAAGGGAAAATTGTAATAGGATGTACAACCTGCACAGCACAAGTGCAAGGTACAACTCGATGAAGCATGGGCAGATTCTTTAAACACGAATTTTGGCCCATTTCTTTCATTTCTTTCATTTGGCTTGGATGATTTTGGAGAGCTCAAGGAGGGAGTTTCACCAAGCAACACAAGGTAAGTGATTTCTTCCTTTTTTTGAGTTAAATATGTGATCTTACATGGATTTAGACATGGAAAATTTGCATAAATTGGAATTTTTGGGGAAGACCTAGAACTTGGGATTTTGGACTTTTACCATGAATTTGAGCATGAAAATTGTAACAAATTATATATTTGAGTTAGTAAAGTTATGGGTAGAATTTATCTTCGAGAAATTTCGGAATCCGGGCACGTGGGCCCGAAGGAATTTTGGTCAATTCCTTGAGCGGAGTTGGAAAATTATATAATCTAAATTTTTAGCAAATATTAGAGTATATTTTCATTGGTTTATCATCATTTGGGTAGTTTTGGAGCGTTGTGCATCGATTAGAGTCGCCGGGAAGGCTTGGAGGACGTTTATGGAATTTCAGAGCGAGGTAAGTCTCCTTTCTAACTTTGTGAGGGGGAATTGTCCCCATATGTGAATTAAATTAATAAATGATATTATTTACGGGGGCTACGTATGTACGAGGTGATGGGAGTCCGTGCGTAGCTACTGTTATGCCATGTCCGGGTATTCTAGGACCTAGTAGCATGCCTTACGTGTTGTACATGTGATCCTATCATAATTTTAGGCTGATAATGCTATGGAATTGATAATTTATTTTCCTAAAAAGGTTAGGGTGTACTCTTCTTAATTATTTGGGAAGAGGATGGATTTTCCTGTGGATTATTGTGTTCCTGGCAAGGTTATTTTATTGAATATTGTTAAAACTTGGACAAACGAATTTCCAGAAAAATATTCTAAATACTATCTTCATATTTAATATGGATCTTTTAGGTGAATACGTGTACATATGAGCACCTGAGTCGCAGGTATGATTCGCGAGCAGGCTAGCCGTATTGTTATTATGTTGACCGCGTCGCATGATCGATTCGCGAGCGGGGAAAATATATGCATCTATGGTTCGAGTCGTTCGACCCTCGGCAGTGCACAGTTTATTATTGTTGGTCCGCGTCGTTCGATCGTCGGCATTTCTTGCACATTATATTTGCTGCGTAGTTGCTATGTTTTTTTTTGCCTTATTACTAGCCTGGAATTTTAAGTTATCAATTGACATGACAGAGATTGAGAATTTTTAAATATTTTGGAAGAAGTTGTTCCTTCCCGTTGATTAGGTTGTTATTTGATTAAATCACCCATATATATTAATTGGTATTAATATGACGAAGAATTTAAGTATAAATTTTGGAAAGAGTTGACATTATTTATTCCTGAACTTAATAAATTGCCTATGATAACCATGCTTAGTGTCACACTTGAATAATCTAAATTGANATTAATTGGTATTAACATGACGAAGAATTTAAGTGTAAATTTTGGAAAGAGTTGACATTATTTATTCCTGAACTTAATAAATTGCCTATGATAACCATGCTTAGTGTCACACTTGAATAATCTAAATTGACCTATAGCAAGTGTCTAATCTGACCTCTCGTCACTACCTCTCTGAGGTTAGGCGGGATACTTGCTGAGTACACGTTGTTTTCGTACTCATACTACACTTGCTGTGCATTTTGTTGCACAAGTACCTTCATAGCCCAGTGACTGACTTGGAGACTTGGACATGTTGCATCATCCGGAGGTGTTCCGCAGCTGACAAAGTCTTCCTCCTATGTATTTGTACTTAATATTCAGTCCTTGTTAAATTTGTACCTCGGACAAGCTTTGTATGTTTGTATAAATCCTTAGAAGTTGCTCATGTACTTGTGTCACCAGATTATGGGGATGTGTTAGGATTTAGTCGATTAAAACTGAATTGAACTGTTGTCGTACTTAATTTACGAAGATTTATTTATTTGATTATGAAATGCAATGAAAGGTAACGATTTCGAAAATGTTAAAACAGGAATTTGTTCAACTAATTAAGGTTTGGCTTGCCTGATAATGGTGTCCGATGCCATCACGACTTATGGAATTTGGGTCGTGACAACATGGTATCAGAGCTCTAGGTTCCCCTAGGTTTCACGAGTTATGAGCAAGTCTAGTAGAGTCTTGCGGATCGGTACGGTGACGTCTGTACTTATCTTCCAGATGCTACAGGGCTGTTAGGAGTACTTCCCTTCTTGATTCCTCATCGTGCGATTTGATTCCTCTGAGGCTTATGCCTATGTTTCTTCCTACTCAATCTTACGCGTCGCGAAGCGCTTGCTATGAATCAGGATTTCGAGGAATTTAAATGATACTAAGGATATGGTGCGTTATGTTCCTCCCTGCGAGGTTGATTGAGACTATTGTTGTGGCTTTGCGGAAGAATATTATGTGTTTCAGCTAGTAGCTGTGATTCTGAGGGCTTTGAGATCATGCTCAAGTTGTGCTGACGCTCACGATTGGTTATCGGGCGATGTCGATATGATGGTAGAATGCTTGCCCATATGTTGGGGTGATGAATGGCTTGAAGGGTGGTCTTTTCAGGGCGTGGTTTCGAGATTTCAGTGTTTTAGTTCCGGCAAAGGAAAGACATTGGGGCTATGAATGGTCAGGTGGGGGTTGATAAAGTAATGAGACTTGGTGCTATCAAGCGAGGTGGAGTTTTCATCCGTGATGTGGTATCGGTGTTTTTGATCGAATAGAATGTGTTAAGTTCGCCGGTGTTATAGTTCTTCGGTTGCATTGGGTCAGAGTGCTATGAAGAAGTATCGAAGAAGCGGTTGTCCGAGGTCGTGGTGTGTTGTGGTTCAGCATGTAATGAGCATTTCTAATGAAGGCGACCCGAGAAAGATGATCTTCGAAGAGTTTGAAGTCGTGGTGATTTGCCGGTTTAAGATCTATGGGGAATGATATTGAATTGAGGCAGCAAGTGGGCATCATACGATGAAGGAATATATGTGACAAGTGCTACGCGGTGGTGCCAATTATAAAAGGCCAGGCGTAAGGAAAGGAAGTCGGGTAGTGCTTAAAGGAATGAGGTTAACCAAAGTGGGGAAGTTTCAACACCTGCAGTTGGGTTGTGGGGTTGTGTCCTCATGGAGTTGTGGATCGTCGGCATATTGGCAAGTTGTCACAGCTAAGGGAAAGGAGTAAAGCGGTAATTGAGCATGGAATTCTATAAATTTGTGCGCAGTTGGTCCTATTGGACCAGGGTTAGGCTTTGGAAGATTAAGAATTTGTGCTTAAGGCATATGCAAGTTGTAAAGGTAGCGACTCAGTCACGTGCTTCGTTGAAAGGGTGTTCATGTGCTAGGAGAGCCTTGGAGTTGATTGTATTCGGGGCCAGTCAGAGTGGGTGACTCTCAGTAGTGGTCCTAATGAATTCGAAAGTTAGAGGAACGTGGTGTTTAAGGGTTTCAGGCAGCAGTGTAAGTAAGAATCGAGCTTCTGCAGTATAATATCTGAGAATAAGAAAGATTGGTTAACCATGGTTTAAATGGCACATGTACGACAATGATCAGTTCCTTCGATGTGATTGGGTATGTGTATGGATTGCGCAGAAATGTGTGGGGCGTGCCGACCGTCGGAATAGATTTTATTTCGACGCATTCAGGTGCTATGGCCTGTAGGTGTAGGAGGATCCCAGAAGGTTTAGGGTGGTTCAGACCACCACTTGAGGATTGGTATGTATTGCGATTGTGAGAATTCACTCGCGTGTTGTTATGGTTCTCATGAATTGAGGTAAGTGAAAGTTTCTATGTGATGAAGTGTTCACCCTGTTAGTGGTTCAGGAGTTATGATGGAATTTCCTATGCTATTCTATATGGTCATTTTGTTGGCAATAAGAGGTATGTAATCGAAAGTAGGAATCGAGGTTGCGGCTCAGTGTTAACAAAGATGTCATGAGCTCGGAGGAGAAAGAACAATGAATGTGAATGTTCTTCAGTGTCATCTGAGTTCGGTGTTTGGTGAAAGAGGCTTGTATACTGGTTACGGGTCCTTGAATTGTTTTACAGCCTTAGGGTGGTCGGTGGTATGGATGTGCACACTTGTTACCTTGTATGGAAGGCCGTGGGGGCATGACCGCGGGAATATTGCATGAGTGTGGCATGTAGTCACCTGATTGGTTGAAGAATTAGACCAAGTATAAAGGAGTGTAATATTTCTTAATTGAGAATTTATGCCTGGAAGGCGTTCGGTTCAGTTAATGGTGGATTGTGGGGTGTTTGTCCCGTCTATGATGGTTGTTCTTGTGTATTATGAGAGGAATTGGGGTATTATGGACCCAGGAAAGGCTATCAGCCTAGTTCAGGACGAGCAGAATCAACTTGAAGAGAATGAATGGATTTAAACAAATTATGGGCTTCATGCGAGTCAAAGGTGTTCATTTCAGTATGGCGCTCCTCAAGGAGGGGTATTGGGATATCAGGTGTTGTCCCGTCTTCGTCAAATTCATGTGATAATGTGATTGTGCCGTGTGAGTTGTGAAACGGCTTGATAATTTCTTGAGTATTGAGATCCCGCGTAGTGGCGTGGTTATGTGAGCAGAGTGGCTCTTGAGATCCAGTTTATATATCACACCTCAGTGGTGCTTGAGTTTTGTAGCATATGGCTCTGTCAGTCTCCCCATAATGGTGATCTGCACTTAGTGTGCTTGGGACAGATATTCAGTAGTTCGTAATAGTGAGAAAATCAGCTCCGTGTATATTTCCTTATGTAAACCTTATGATGGGATTGGGTGGCACGACACCACGGGTATGTTATTTGGATCGGGTTGCACGCCGCTACAGTGTGATGTTGAGCAAGGCTCCTGTAATTATTTTCTTGTGTTTTACTTCATAATTTTCTGAGTAAAGTTCATATTAGTTGCGTGATTTGAGTAGTCCCTTACGGAGTCATTTCCTTATGTGTCGTGTTCGAATTGTGGCCTATTGGCGCATTGTGGCATCGTGTGAGGCTAATGGCCGTGTTTGGGGTGATTGGTTGTCTGAGTAATTCATACTGGGTGAGACAAAATTTATAAATCTGGGATCGGTGTGATAAGACTATGCAAGTATATTACAGGACAATCACCATCATTGGTTGTAATGAGATGATGATCTTAGTCAGGAGGAAGGATTTCAATGTTTAGTTAACTCTGAAGTTGGTTAGGAATTTCTACACATCCTCCGTTGTGGTGGTATCGTCAGCATTATAGCAGGATGTATGTGTGTATCTTATAAGGTGCTTTGAGAGCATCAAATTCGTAGAATTATGGCTATTACGGTTCAGGGAGCGTCATTGTGGTGAGATGATGGATTATGCAGTGTATGGTGCTGATTCAGCAAGGATACACAGTTGTGTTCTGGTGCCTCGTGTTGTAGTTGATGCAGTGTTCACATATTAGAAACAGGCATGGCAAAAATTCTCATTTCAGAAGCCTTAAGTTGAAGAAATTGAGTAAGACTGGAATTTTGAGTAAACGACCTCGGAATCAGGATCCGAAGGTTCCAGCAGGTTTGTATGATTTCGGACTTGAGCGTATGTACGAATCAGGATTTGGATAAACCAGGAGTGTTTCGGTGTATGTTGTGGAAGTCAGCATTTTTGAAGAAATTTCCTAAGTTTGGCTTGAAGAGCATTTCAATGATATTAATGTCCGTCTGGGATTCCGAGTCTGGGAATAGCTTCGTATGGTGATTCTGGAGTTGGGAGCGCGATCGGAAGTGAATTCTAATGTCTGGAGGTCATTTTGAAGTCATTTGGCTAAGATAGAAATTTGAAGGTTTTTGAGAAGTTTGACTGAGAGTTTGACTTTTTGATATCAGGGTCGGATTCTAGTTCTGAAAGTTGGAGAAAGCCCGTAATGTCGAATATGACTTGTGTGCAAAATTTGGGGTCAATCGGACGTGATTTGATAGGTTTCGGCATCGGATGTAGAAGTTTGAAATTTCAAAGTTCATAAAGCTTGAATTGGAGTGCGATTCATGATTTCGACGTTGTTTGATGTGATTTGAGGCCTCGAGAGAGTTCGTATCATGTTTTGGGACATGTTGGTATAATTGGTTAAGGTCCCGAAAGCCTCGGGTAGATTTCGGAAGGTTAACGAAATGAATTTCGGACAAAAAAAAAAAAAGAAGGAAAAATTGCAGAAATTTCTGCTGCACTTTTGGACAGCAACTTATGCATCGAAGAGCTAACTTTGGAAGCGTAAATATAAGAATACATAAGGATTCAGAAAATTTACAAAACATGAAAGTTATAGATCTTGAAGTCTAGTTTTCATAACATTACACCATTTGTCATTTGGAGTTTTGTGCGAAATGTTATAACCGATTGAAGATGGCTGGTGGAGCAGTTTCACCAGAATTGGCTAATGCATGGAGCCGACTTTAGAAGCTCATATCTCGGGATATATAAAGGGTTATATAGTGTACAAACTATCAAATTAAAGATCTTTGAGTCTAGTTTCTAAATCTTCAAACCGTTTGTTATTTGGATATTTCTACAAGCAGTTATGGGTGTTTTAACAGAAGGTGTTCAACAAAGGAAAATTGTAATAGGATGTACAACCTGCATAACACAAGTGCAAGGTACAACTCGATGAGGCATGGGCAGATTCTTTAAACACTAATTTTGGCCCATTTCTTTCATTTGTTTCATTTGGCTTGGATGGTTTTGGAGAGCTCAAGGAGGGATTTTCACCAAGCAACACAAGGTAAGTTATTTCTTCCTATTTTTGAGTTAAATATGTGATCTTACATGGATTTAGACATGAAAAATTTGTATAAATTGGAATTTAAGGGGAAGACCTAGAACTTGGGATTTTGGACTTTTACCATGAATTTGAGCATGAAAATTGTAACAAATTATATATTTGAGTTAGTAAAGTTATGGGTAGAATTTATCTTAGAGAAATTTCGGAATCCGGGCACGTGGGCCCGAGGGAATATTGGTCAATTCCTTGAGCGGAGTTGGAAAATTATACAATCTAAATTTTTAGCAAATATTAGAGTATATTTTCATTGGTTTATCATCATTTGGGTAGTTTTGGAGCGTTGTGCATCGATTAGAGTCGCCGGGAAGGCTTGGAGGACGTTTATGGAATTTCGGAGCGAGGTAAGTCTCCTTTCTAACTTTGTAAGGGGGAATTGACCCCATAGGTGAACTAAATGAATAAATGCTATTATTTACGTGGGCTACGTACGCACGAGGTGACGGGAGTCTGTGCGTAGCTATTGTTATGCCATGTCCGGGTAGTCTAGGACCCACTAGCATGCCTTACGTGTTGTACATGTGATCCTATCATAATTTTAGGCTGATAATGCTATGGAATTGGTAATTTATTTTCCTAAAAAGGTTAGGGTGTACCCTTCTTAATTATTTGGAAAGAGGATGGATTTTCTCGTGGATTATTGTGTTCGTTGCAAGGTTATTTTATTGAATATTGTTAAAACTTGGAAAACGAATTTCCAGAAAAATATTCTAAATACTATCTTCATGTTTAATTAAAGAGAATTTTATCACTTCTATGAGAAACTGTTTTCTTGAATAAAATATGGATCTTTTATGTGAATACGTGTACATATGAGCACCTGAGTCGCAGGTATGATTCGCGAGCAGACTAGTCGTATTGTTATTATGTTGACCGCGTCGAATGATCGATTCGCGAGTGGGGAAAATAGATGCATCTATGGTTCGAGTCGTTCGACCCTCGGCAGTGCACAGTTTATTATTGTTGGTCCGCGCCATTCGACCCTCGGCATTTCTTACGCATGATATTTGCTGCGTAGTTGCTATGTTTTTTTTGCCTTATTACTAGCCTGGAATTTTAAGTTGTCAATTGAAATGACACAGATTGAGAATTATTAAATATTTTGGAAGAAGTTTTTCCTTCCCGTTGATTAGGTTGTTATTTGATTAAATCACCCATGTTGATTAATTGATATTAATATGACGAAGAATTTAAGTGTAAATTTTGGAAAGAGTTGACATTATTTATTCCTGAACTTAATAAATTGCCTCTAATAACCATGCTTAGTGTCACACTTGAATAATCTAAATTGACCTATATCAAGTGTCTAATCTGACCTCTCATGACTACCTCTCTGAGGTTAGGCGGGATACTTACTGAGTACACGTTGTTTTCGTACTCATACTACACCTGCTGTGCATTTTGTTGCACAGGTACCTTCATAGCCAGTGACTGACTTGGAGACTTGGACAGGCTGCATCATCCGGAGGAGTTCCGCAGCTGACAGAGTCTTCCTCCTATGTATTTGTACTTTATTTTCAGTCCTTGTTCAATTTGTACCTCGGACAAGCTTTGTATGTTTGTATAAATCCTTAGAAGTTGCTCATGTACTTGTGTCACCAGGTTCTGGGGAAGTGTTGGGATTTAGTCGATTAAAACTTAATTGAACTGCTGTCGTACTTAATTTACGAAGATTTATTTATTTGATTATGAAATGCAATGAAAGGTAACGATTTCGAAAATGTTAAAACAGGAATTTCTTCAACTAATTAAGGTTTGGCTTGCCTGATAGTGGTGTCCGACGCCATCAGGACTTATGGCATTTGGGTCTTGACAACATGGTATTAGAGCTCCAGGTTCCCCTAGGTTTCACGAGTCATGAGCAAGTCTAGTAGAGTCTTGCGGATCGGTACGGAGACGTCTGTACTTATCTTCAACAGGCTACAGGGCTGTTAGGAGTACTTCCCTTCTTGATTCATCATCGTGCGATTTGATTCCTCTGAGGCTTATGCCTATGTTTCTTCCTACTCAATCTTACGCGTCGCGAAGCGCTTGGTATGAATCAGGATTTCGAGGAATTTAAATGATACTATGGATGTGGTGCGGGATGTTCTTCCCTGCGAGGTTGATTGAGACTATTGTTGTGGCTTTGTGGAAGAATATTATGTGTTTCATCCAGTAGCTGTGGTTCTGAGGGCTTTGAGATCATGCTCAGGTTGTGATGACGCTCACGATTGGTTATCGCGCGATGTCGATACGATAGTAGAATGCTTGCCCATATGTTGGGGTGATGAATGGCTTGAAGGGTGGTCTTCTCAGGGCGTGGTTTTGAGATTTAAGTGTTTTAGTTCTGGCAAAGGAAAGACATTGGGGCTATGAATGGTCAGGTGGGGGTTGATAAAGTAATGAGACTTGGTGCTATCAAGCGAGGTGGAGTTTTCATCCGTGATGTGGTAACGATGTTTTTGATCAAATAGAATGTGTTAAGTTCGCCGGTGTTATAGTTCTTTGGTTTCATTGGGTCAGAGTGCTGTGAAGAAGTATCAAAGAAACGGCTGTCCGAGGTCGTGGTGTGTTGTGGTTTAGCATGTAATGAGCATTTCTAATGAAGGCGACCCGAGAAAGATGATCTTCGAAGAGTTTGAAGTCGTGTTGATCTACCGGTTTAAGAGCTATGGGGAATGATATTGAATTGAGGCAGCAAGCGGGCATCATATCATAATTTTAGGCTGATAATGCTATGGAATTGGTAATTTATTTTCCTAAAAAGGTTAGGGTGTACCCTTCTTAATTGTTTGGAAAGAGGATGGATATTCCCGTGGATTATTGTGTTCACGTTGAGCTTGTGGCATTAAACTTGTTTTGAGGTACCTTTATCATGTATGCATGTATCTGACAGCGGTGGCATTTCCGGACATACTAGATGCAGTCTATTTCCATAGTCATCCAAAAGTAACCAGCCCAGAGTATCTTCTTTGCGATAACTAAACCATTCATATGCGGGCCGCAGGTCCCAGCATGGATCTCCTCTAGTAGCTTGGATGCTTCCTTTGCGTCGACACATCTTAATAACCCCAAACCGGGAGTCCTCCTATACAGGATTCGTCCATTGTGAAAGAAGTTGTTGGATAATTTCCGAAGTGTGTGTTTCTGAGTATGATTTGCAAGCTCTAGGTACTCTCCTTTTACCAAGTATTCCTTGATATCATGAAACCAAGGCTTTCCGTCTGCTTCTTCTTCGACATGGGCACAGTAGGTTGGTTGGTTCTGGATCTTCACTGGAATGGAATCAATGAAATTCTTGTCTGGATGCTGAATCATAGATGATAGAGTGACCAATGCATTGGCGAACTCGTTCTGGATTCTGGGGACATGCCGAAATGCTATCTTCATGAACCTTTTTCTCAATTCATTCACGTGGTGCAGGTACGGCAGTATCTTGGAATTCTTGGCAGCCCATTCTCCTTTTACCTGTTGTACCAGCAAATTTGAGTCACAAATCACTAACAACTCCTGGATGTTCATGTCAATGGCCATGTTGAGCCCTAAGATGCAGGCTTCATATTCCGTCATATTGTTGGTGTAGGGGAATTTGAGTTTGGAAGACACCGGATAATGCTGACCGATTTCCGATATTAAGACAGTCCCAATGCCGACTCCCTCGAAATTCGCCGCTCCATCGAAGAACAGTCTCCAACCATCATAGGATTTTGCAATGGCTTCTCCTATGAATGATACCTCTTCATCGGGAAAATACATTTTCAGGGGTTCGTATTCTCCGTCTACGGGGTTCTCAGACAAGATAGTCTGCCAGTGCCAGTCCCTAGACTGCTTTCTGAGTTACATAGACAATGTCGAACTCACTCAGCAGGATTTGTGTTACACCCCATGTTTTCGTATGTGAGAGTACATCGTAAGTCAATTGATGTAAGATCGGAAATAAGATTATATTTGATGGAATATAAAGTAATTTAATCATGTTACATTGGAGGTTACAAATATTTAAGATCATGAATAATGATTACCAAGAGGGTTGGAAAGCTTAGAAGCTAAACCAATTGAAGAAAATAAGTTTCGTCGAAAGTCGACGAGTTTGGAATATTATAACATGTACTTTAGGGTGAGACTATGGTTCATTACATGATAAGGAGGTTATTCTATGAGTTAATTTTTATCGTATGATAGTTTTGTTCTACATTTTGAAGTCAAGCAAGTTGTGGAACAAAAGTCGGCAAAGGTCTTCACAAGTTACACTCATAATGTGCTGAAAATTAGGTCAAATGTAACTGAGATTTTCTCCCAATATACTAGAAATTATTGGATGATCTACCAACCAAATTTAAGATCCATGAGTATAGTTTCAAATTAATTAAACCTTTCATCGATACGACATAGGAGTAGAGAGATATTTACAATTTCGCAAGACTGCGCAGACATCATAAGTGACAAGTAGGTGGATCACTAGAGCTTTTTGAGAAATACATTTAATATTTTATATGAGGCCTTATTGGGACATATTATATACCAAATTCAAGGTCTTGGAATTTAGTTTTCAACTCTCTTAACCGTCCATTCATACGACATCGGGATAAAAAGATATAAGCATCGGAAGATGGACCAATCCTAGGGTGCCAAGCTAGCACCTCTTTGACTTTTCCAAACTTGATATATATAAACCTTAGTTCGGCTTTCTCTTAATTATTCAGCATAAAACGACCAGATAACACCCATAAACATAACCTCAAGCTATCTTATAGGGTTTCAAAGATGAATATTATCCCGGGCATGAAATCGAGAAGCAATAATAATAAAACAATCCCTACGATGTAAGTGTCATTATACCGCCTCTCCTTTTTCTTTGTAGTTAGAGTTTTGGAAGTTACTTCATAGTTAAGAAACATCTAATATCTGTATTTAAGTTATTAAATATCAAGGAAGGCTGATAAGTGTGTTTCCTAATAGTTAGAACTCACAGGGTGGTGATCGGAAGCCGTGAGTTTGAGTTATTTGACTTGTAGCGGACTATTTTGTGTTGCTGTTTGGATGCATATTTTATTACTATTTAGTGGAGTTTTGGAGGAGGAATGGTGTGTAGAAACACCATATAGATGTAGGTTTGTGAGCTGGTCGTTCGTTGTAACATTTCTGGGTCGTTTGACACGACTACGGTGGTCGTCTTATGTGTGAAGTGATTAGGTTCTGTGTGGACTGTTTTGGGAGGCTCAATATGATTATTATTGATGTTGTTTGGGCTGTTAGGTGATTGTTTTGACTTGTGTGAAGTCATATAAATAGGGGAGGTGTTGTCCGTTTCATCGTAAAATAGGTTGTGGTCGATACATAATAGTTATGACGCTTAAACGATAACGATAGTGTCGTTTCTCTTATTGTAGATTAAGGAGTTGTGACATTTGCATAGCTTGAGGTTGGGTCATTATATACAAGGTATGTGAGTCTATCCCTTTCCTTCTTTTGCACGACTCCGATTGTACATAATGCAATGAATGAGCTTCCAATGATACTCTACTCTTAGAGGCTAGCAGTACTTACATTGTTTCCCTACTTATGGAACAATTGATGTTGAGGTTGCTTCTCTTATTCTTATGTTATCAATGTTGTTGGTACTCCGGATTCTTATAAGATTCTCGATGAAGAGTTAGCCCTAGTGATGTGTACGGAGAATATCGACCTTACGTCACTCTGTAATGTTCAGAACATGATTCCAATGAGTCATGCATGCATTATATATATGTATCTATTTTACTCTACTGAGCCGCTCTATAGTCGGCCGGGTATGGAACCTATTATGCAACCACTGATAAGTTGGGTTTACCAAGTCCTCTTTGAGGCCGGGTATGATATGATAATGATGATGCCCACAGAGGTGAATGTTCTATGATGATGATGATGCCCAGAGAGGCGGATATTTTAAAAGATTATGTATATATATGTATCATGAATTTCATGTCACTGTCTCTTAGAAGCACTCAGATGCTACATGTTGTATCTTATACATCTCTCTTTACATTACTGTTCTTATTTATGCTTTCCTGCCTTACATACTCAGTACTTTATTCGTACTAACGTCCTTTTATTTGTGGACGTTGCATGTCGTGCTGCAGGTCCTGATAGACAGGTAGACATAACTCCTCCACCACAATAGGCTTTCCAGTTTAGCGGTTATAGGCGAGATCCCTTCTCCAGACTTGCCGTGGTCTTGGTATGCATTTTTGTTATAGATGTTATGGGTATGTCGGGGCCCTGTTCTGGCTATGTTGCATTACTTATGCTCCTTTAGAGGCTCATAGACAGATGTCAACTCATGTATAGTTTGGTATGCCTTGTTGGATAATTTTTGTTGTATTGTCTTTCATGGCAACGTTGCTGCTCGTACCTTTTATGTAGTTTCTTAGCAATCTTGTCATCACATGTGATGTATGTTCATGATCCATATCTACCATTTATATTGATCTCGTTATCCCTTATAGATAATAAGAAGGTTAGATAAAATGTACGTTGGTGCTCGACAAGTATGGCCCGGGTGCTAGTCATGATCCTCCAGTTTGGGTTATGACAAACTTGGTACCAGAGCAGGTCTGTCCTAGGGGTTGTCTATGAGCCATGTCTAGTAGAGTCTTGTTTATGGGTGTGTTGTGCACCACACTTATAAGCAAGAGGCTACAGGGCATTTAGGACTGTTACTCTTTCTTCTTACTCTAGATCGTGTGGTAGAGCTCAATCGTAAGAACTCAATTTCCTCAATTCTATCTTATTTATAATACGACGATGCATACATCTTGAAAGATGGATGGTAAGAGATTGCAATGTGGCTGTGGAAGAGTTGAGTCAGAGGAACTCAATTTTGCATCATGCTTATGATGAGTAAATGTGAGGGCTTCAGCGGATCATGTGTGTACTAAGACGTGTTAGTTTCTTAATAAGGAGCTATAAAGAAAGAATATCTATCTACCTATATGGTGAAAATAAATGAGAGATTCAGAAGATAGATATAAGTTTAAACAAGAAAAAGAAGCAAGATGAAGAAGGGTACAAGGTGCCAAGTTAATGAATATTGTCAGTATTTACGATTCAAGTAGAGAAATACAAGCATATTGAATTACCTACAATTGTAACAGAGGTATGTACAATTGGCCATACACGTCTCAATTATGCCCTATGGGAGCTAACTGAAATAATTTAAGAGAAGGACGGATATCAGGATCCGGCTGGGGTTAGAGTGACCCAAAATGGTGGATGGACTGTTTGCGTTAGTCATCATTTTTGAAGCATAGTGCAATCGTGGTAATAGATCTCCTTGTGAGACATCCAGATGGTGCACTCTATAATAGAATAGTCAGATATGAATACTAGAGTATTCAGAAATTTCAGAAGATAGGCATTAGGATCCTAGGAGGGATAAATATTTGCCTTAGTATGACTCCGACCACTAGTAAAAAAAAGAAAAAAAGAAGAAGAAGAATGTTAGGCGTCCCGAAGAGCCAGTGATATGAAGCAGGGGGAGCTAAATGTGAAAGAACGTCATGTTGAAGTCTTTATAATAGGGCGATAGACAGAGATATTAGCATGAAAATAATAAGAGAGTAAATGAAACATTATGTGTAAGAGGTGATAAATGAGTGATAGCGATAAATCAAATATGGTATAATGACAAAGTCTATAGTCAAGTGGAAAAAAAACATGAGAGGAGACAGGCCTTGAGACAATACAAAAGTATAAGCCATAAAGCCATACCCTAATTTCGAGAAATGAATTGGTGACTCACACGTGATTACCATAAGGAAAAGTTAGACCCCCTAAGTAATATAAATTAGTATGGGATAGTAAACAAGAAAAAAAAATCGAACATGAATTAGGGATCAAAGGAATTGGTGATAGTCGACATCGTTTCAAAGATAGTGTTTCGACAATAATATAATGAACAATAGAAGAATAACCTTTAAAGGTCATTCATGAAGACACTTACCTAAAGCAAGCACTATGAGCAGAGTTAAGTTTAAGTGACTAAATGTGCCAGTTATACCACGTTTCACCCTTGTGTGTACGAAATTCAATTATACCTGGTGTAGAAGGGTTACCGCAAGGCAAGTAATGTCTGTGAAGATGTAGAAACAAAATGCCAATAAGGGTTGCATTTATCAAATGGTAAAGGAAGAATGTGGTAAAAAGGTGAAAGGCATAAGATTGCATTTATTCATATCCTACAGATATAATATAACTCCAGAACATTATGTAAGCATCATGTTTGGGAGAATCAATAAGGGTTTCGCACTCGATGATATTGATATATAAGTGGAAATGAATACTTGATACATAAGGATCCCGTACAAGAGGTAAGTTAAGACAAAGGACATAACCCAAGAGGCATTACATAAAATAAATATATGAGATTGGACCAATGGGTAGTCAGTAGTTGATTCAGGAAGAGCCTAGTTATGGCTAGATAGGAGGATATAGGCAAATCAGTAGATCATGCAAGATAAATGTAGTAAAACCCAGCATAGGAAATTCATTCTCTTAGATACAAAATTGTAATCCTTGAGAAATATTCAGATAGGAGTTGGGGTAGTAGAAGGTACAATATAAGTGTTACGGAAATAAAAGAGAGTGCCACAATGGAGACAACTGAAATTTCAATTCAGAAGAAACCCTACAAGCACAAGGGCATGGAGGTAAGTAACTAAGGATAATGATAGGCGAGTAAGAACATCAGAAATACCGTGGGATATACAATGTAATAAGGTCTCAACTTTATAAGAGTTAGAAGTTCTTCCCTAAGTACTACAACGAAAGGCTAACTGAGGAAATAAGGAAGAAGGCTTCAACATAAGCATAATGACTTAAAGTAGAAATGGTCTTGTAACAACAGTCTCACTATAATGTTGTATGCACTCCATAAGAAAGTGTCACCAATCGTAGCTAATGAACGGAAGAAGGAAAAAAAAATCAATCAAAAGTTGATAATTGAGATCATATGAGTTACAGGGAACTCCCGTATTCATGGGCACTAAGATAGGCCATGTATCCATGTAGCAAGTGGCAGAACGACCAGGAAAAGTAATCGTTTACATTTAAAGACAATTGAGAAGGCGTGAAAGGAAATCTATGGTGCTAACATGATGAAAGGAAGGTTACGAGTAGTATAAGTAGATGTGCGTAGGTCGCAAGCTAAAGTATGGTAGAGCAACAAGGTTATAGCTAGGCATGAGTAAGGATAAGAAAAGGTGAGTGAGAAGGTGACGAGAATAGGTAATTCCTTGGGATTAAGCCCATCACAAAAAGAAAGCTGATGGTTTCCATAAAGTTATAAAAAGCTCAGTATAGCATGAGTGAACTCAAGGTAGTTTAAAACTAGGAGAATTTAGAAGAGATCGAATGCTACCATGGTAGTAAAGTAAGGGTGTAATTGTGATAAATGATAAGAGGATGGCATTTAGAACTTTGATTGAGTAATGATTTTGAGAACACGTATTTCATGAACTGCACGGGATTAGAATACCCTCATAAGATGAATCACATTGGGATGCTATGAAATACAGTTATTGCATTATAGTATCGTCCCTAAGTGGATCAGGAAAATCACTTCAGATGTTCCCCGATGAGACGTAATCCCTAGTGACGGTATATTACATTAGAGATTTTAAATTATCAATGGTAGATTATAGATCAATATTGTCACGCCCTGAAACCGAGGAACACGACCGGCACTCAACTGGAGGACCCTGGTCAAGCGGACCTGGAATTGCCTTTCCTATCCCACGCGTTACCCTGTGATTTCAATATACATTATTCATGTGAAATAGCCATTTAGACTTAAGCATAAACTTACAACTTGGATTCATTTTTACTTTTTATCATTACCAACATATGATACCAAATACTTACAAAATACATACAACATTTACCAACGTGGATCACGATTCCGAACTGTACCATTACATACCCAAAATACATATGTACACTACCCACATTGTGTCTACGTAGCCTCTACGAATACTAGGAACTTAACCAATACTTGCCGGTGACAAGGCCCCGGCTATACCTTACAATACACAATAAACTCAAAGAAGGTGGCATGAACTACACATGGCCTCGAGAGGAAGTGGGGCTCCCCAATGCAGCTGACGGAATGGAGAGGAGGCACTACTTCGATGGGCTGGATTACCTGCTATGGAACCACCTACAATCATCATAAGAATGTAGCGCCCCCGGCAAAAGGGACGTCAGTACATTTGAATTGTACTGGTATGCATGAACAAACTTTATCCCAAGTACAATCAAGCAATACACAGATAAGAGACAGTAATAGAACTCACAAGCATTGCACAGAAAATGGAAACAACCAACATCAAGAGCCCACATTACTAGTATGTATGAACAAACTTACTCTAAGTAAACTCAACAATGCACAAGCAAGAGACAGACAGAGAGTCACACAATCACTGCACAAAGATATAGAAAGAAACACAATGGAAGTTCCACAATTCTCACTTCATCACAATCACAATCACAATTCCATCCTTGTCCCTCCTCACATCTCACCCTTATTTCTCCTGTTGCGGCGTGCAACCCGATCCCACCTGACAATTGTTGCGGCGCGCAACCCAATCCCACATGACAATTTCAATCACACCCTTATCACTTCTCGCATATCACCCTTATCTCCCTTGTTGCGGCGCGCAACCCGATCCCACCTGACAATTACAATCACACCCTTATCACTTCTCACATATCACCCTTATCTCCCCTGTTGCGGTGCGCAAACCGATCCCACCTGACAGTTACAATCACACCCTTATCACTTCTCACATATCACCCTTATCTCCCTTGTTGCGGCGCGCAACCCGATCCCACCTGACAATTACAATCACACCCTTATCACTTCTCACATATCACCCTTATCTCCCCTGTTGCGGCGCGCAACCCGATCCCACCTGACAATTACAATCACACCAACGATGACAAATCACAGTTCAATCACAGAAAATTTCAGCAATAAGAATACAGCTTCTTTACACAGCCTTTAGCATATACATTCATACTCTTGGATTCATTATCCTTTTAGCACCGTTTTTCATAACGTGGTAGTGTGGTGGTCAACTAAAGACAGACAAGTATTACACTTCACACATCAATTCGGACAACCAGTTGCACATATTTATAACAATACACGTACCGTATGCTCGAACACCACAAGTGATTTTACAATGATTAATGTTAGCCATACATACCTCAGAGAGCTTTTCCTTAAGTTTAGACAATACACCAACACCTCTAGCCATAACAATCTATAAGGAGATAGCGGAAATCGATTAATAATTAGGAAGATTACCCATGGTGTAACTCTCTTAGGAATTTCATCAAACACCTAACATGTGAAGTATACTACAAGGTTTAGAAATGGTAATTCCTTTTTCCCTCAACCAATTTTAACATGAACTATCCAAATTAGTTCTTTAAGATCACATACTAAAACTTAGTCCCACATGCATGGCCTATTTCTAATCCCCACCACGTATTTGAACCCTTAACCTCTTGCATGGAATTTTTGGAAGTAGAACTTACCCGGATGGAAGACAATCTATGGTTATCTTTCTTGATTCTTGAAGACTTGAGAGAGATTTGGATGATTATGAAGTTAGGCCCCTTCTTTCTCTCTCTATATGCTCTCATTTCTCTCTAAAACCAGTAGAAAATGACCCCAAATGAAGCCCTTAAACCTATTTATGAAAATGGGGTCAGGTTATGAATATAGGAAAAATAAGCCTCCGTAACAGGGTCTGCGATCGCAAATTGATCGCAGAACACACATGCGGGCCGCAGAGTGAATCGCTGAATCTCTTCCCAAACTTGGGCTACACTGGCCCAGTCTGCGACCAGATTTGAGATCGTAGATCAAAAATGCGTATCGCATTTTGATTCTGCGATCGCAGATTCGACACAGGATCGCGTTTTTTCCAGCCTTCGGTAATTTTACCATACCTTTGCGTAGGAATGTCCAAATGACAAACGATTTGAAGCATTGGAAACTAGACTCGAATACCTTTTATTTGATTGTCTATTCCTCACACAATACCTTATACATAATTAGATATGATTCTTTAAAGTGTGAACTAGTACAAATACCTTTGGAATTTTAGCCTATTATGGAATTCTCCCATTTGGCCTAACCTTAGTCTTCCCCTTGGACCTCACATTACTTATTATATGACTCATACACTTATAAACCACATCCAATTCATTTACATCATATTTAAAGCACATAAATTATTATAATTGGTCTACCAGGTACCTCGAAATCCTATATCGCTTGGCAAAATTTTCTGGGGTCTTACATTCTCCCCCGCTTAGGATCATTCGTCCTAAAATGGGAGGTAGATCTTTACCCAAATACCTAACATAACATACCCCTTTTTCTTTTATCCTACCTCAAGTCTTTAAATTTTGACGAACTTCCAAAATTTTCAGAAATTTCGGCAGCATCTCCTTTGTAATTAGGCATATCCACCTGTCAAAGAATCACCCAAAACCATCCTAAAAACTCATCAACAACTCGACAAAGCATCACAATGTATATACCCATAACACCAATTCTCAGCATCACGGAACTACATCATCATAATGACACCTGAACATGGACTGTACATTTTTAGATTATAACACCTATATGGTACCTTTCAAGTCAAAACTA
The DNA here is from genome assembly GCA_005239495.1 of Nicotiana undulata. Lineage (NCBI taxonomy): Eukaryota > Viridiplantae > Streptophyta > Magnoliopsida > Solanales > Solanaceae > Nicotiana > Nicotiana undulata. Next base: position 61,368 of record ML269976.1, on the reverse strand, counting down.
ATTGATATACAATCAAGCAAAAATATTTTCCTTCCACGACACTTTTGGCCTTCAAGTTGGCCTCCTCGACTTACAAGCTTTGCCATAACACATTCACGGAAATAATATCAACTCCCAAACATACATAACAAGGATGACAAATAGACACCTCTCATGAGTTAACTATCCATTAACTTTACCTTTAATAATTTCCACCCGACATTACAATTCATGGTAACAACAACAGCCCACAATTCCATCACATGACGTCATACCATCAAGAATATCATTTCATAGTAATCAAACAATCAGGTGTTCATAATAGTCCCTACCAGCCATTAATGAAATCACAAAGGTGTTCATCAACAAGAATATAATTTCATTTCAATCAACAATCCATATGAAGTCAAGCCACGATGATTCTTGCAAATAACGCATCATATAAGATATTACCATGATCATATAGTTCAATCAAATTGCTTCACAACTTTCTTTTATCATTACCTTCTTAAACACAAACATATGAAAACACAAAGTACATGTGGAACAGTTACGGGAAACATCATAAACCTAGTGCAACCTAAAGGGGAAAATGCGCTTGTGTACCCTTCATTATCAATTCACATAACATTTTCATAATTAATTCTAAATCTCCATACGAATGCCCAACTGAACCTGCGGCGACCTTCAATTATTACTCTAAGGTGTGCTATCATGAATTGACCATAACATTACCGATCGAATATACGTGATCACAGGGTGATGCTCCTTCCTTCAACACGTTTGAACCTTCAATACCCAATAGATCTAATACAATGAGGATAAACAGAGTTCAAGATAGGGCTGGAATTATTCAGGAATCCATTAATGTGCTGAGCAGAGTATTTTATGAGGTTATATGCTAAGAGACACGAGGATCCATATTAATGATGCTGACATGGTTTAGTCCAGATGACTACATCAATTATCAGATAAGTGGAGCATAGTGATAACTAGTATTCTTAGATAAGGTGGATACCATGTATGTGAACTTGAGACTTTAAAGAACTGATCAAGTAGGATACACCAGATGTGTACCTGAGTGTAAGGTAAATAGTGAGCTCAAATGGTAAGACTCTTGCAACATGGGTGTGATTGAGGCTACAAATGAAATACATGGAATTTGATTCCACTCCTAACAATAAGCGACACAAGGACTCTATGCCACAAGCGCATGAGGATGGAAAAGAAGTCGTCTACTTATGAGGTAACCCTAATTCGAACAATCTACCCCTCCCCAAGGTGGTGGAATGCCAGAGGTAGCAAGAATTCCCCATACATGTCCATGCGTTGTCAATACTCCTAGAAGCCGAGTGAGCAAAAAGTCACATAACCTCGTCAAATCCGACCCATTTAAGACTTTTGAAAAGGGGACATACTTTGATTCAAAATCATGGAAATTTAAGCTTGAACTTTAAGGAAAATCATTACTTTTGGAACCCATGAGACATGCCCTCGTAGCCCTAGAAAATCATCAACAATGGCGAGAAAGTACTCGAAATCATTACGAGCTAGTGTAAAATAAGGCCTCGAAGTGACCATATGAATAATTGTGAAATACTGAGAAGTCTTGATGCACTTATCGGAGAAGAATAACCCAAGTTTCCTAGTCTCATGGACAAGCAGAGCAGGTAGATGATCGTTTAGGAGAAAATATCACAAGGAGTGCGAGCAATACCTTTTTATTCTAACAAAAGAAACATTTCCCAATCCTTGATGCCATGAGACTTCCTCTTTGATGCCATAAAGCATAAGATTAGATTCACAAGGAGAGTTACCAGATGAAACATATAATAAGGCAGCATGACTAAGAGCACCGTTTGGAATCAACAAGCTTAAACAGAGTTGAGTACATTAAAAGTCTATAGTAAATAGGGAAATTACCCACTCTCAGGGGAGTTCGTTAGAATATTAAAAAACCCCAGTAATATCAGAGGACCGAAAACTAGTTAGCTAGAAAATAAAGGTATTGTTACATCTATCCCGTTTTTTTGAATTCAGCAGAACTGGTAAAGAATTTGGGTGGATCACCATTGATAAAAGAAATTGTATTTCTAGATACCAAGGACACAATTATTCTCTTCCCTCAGCCCTTGAAATTGGAACTGAGAAATGGGTCAACAACTAGGGGAAGAGTAACTCAATAGCTTCACGACTAGTGGAGCCACTACAAACATCAAAATCAGTTGGATTCATAGAAACATAGAGCAATTAACATATAGCGACACTCAAAAAAGTATTATGCAAACCAAAGGAGGAGCGAAATGCTCGTCTTCCTTACAACCAGAAGAAAGACAACCTTCAAGAATAACCGAGCAACAAGAATAAGTAGCATGATCCAGCTACATGGAGGCTCGACGGACCCTAGCTTCGATGGAGATTTAATAATGTTTAAAATTTATTGAGTAGACCAAATTCAGAAAATAACGTGTCGAAGAAGAGGGAGATCCTCGCCAAGCAAATAAGAATCTTACCGATTCCGACCACTAGGCCAAAATGAAAGCCTCAAAAAAGATAGAACGAGGGAACTGCCATACTAGAGATGATGATGAAACAAAAAGAGATCTTCACCTATATCAACATTCAGATTGAAGCGGAAACCCGAGGAAAAAGGGTCAAGAAACGATATCTGCGAAAATACGATAATGGTTCACCCCTTCATTTGATGAGAAATTCTTCGGTTATAGTCCCTTGTTAGAGTTTAGAAAGGCGTGTTGTAAATGGAAATTCTATAGATACAACCCAGTTAAAGGACATGATTCTAGATCTCGATGTCATAAGAGATTGCATATAAGAAAATTTGCAGTGGGGTGGATTCACAAACTGTTGGATCTCATTCAAAGAGTAGGTGCATGCAATGGTTTGTGATTCAACATTTATTAAGACTATGCCTATGAAGGTTCTTCAATATGGATGTACATATACAACAAGAGCATGTTGGTACCATACCGATATACTATAGGATTTGGTGGTGCAGGGACATCAATAGGGACAAGGGCACTCCCCTCTTAGCGATACGTTCTACCAATCCCTCCACAGCTCAATACATTCTCCTAACAAGCCCTTGGGCAGTCCCTTTGTACTCAATGGTGGGATCATTCCCTCCTCATGGATTCAAACTCGCAGATTATGGTATCATGATTACTCGTTTTGAGAGTAAGGCTTTGAGAGAAAACTAACTCCCTAAATTGAGCTCTATCGCACGATTGGAGTATCAAAGAAGGGTGAAATTCCTAAATGTCCATGTAGCCCCCTAATTATAGATGTGGTCGACAACACACCGATAAGAAGGGCTCTACTAGACACAGATCCGAGACATCCTAGGACACTTTTAAAACCTTAGGCTCTGATACCAAGTTTGTCACGCCCCAAAACCGAGGGACACGACCGGCACTCAACCGGAGGACCCCGGTGAAGCGGACCTGGAATTGTCTTTCCTATCCACGCGTTACCCCGTGATTTCAATATACATTATTCATGTGAAATAGCCATTTACACTTAAGCATAAACTTACAACTTGGATTCATTTCTACCTTTTATCATTACCAACATATGATACCAAATACTTACAAAATACATACAACATTTACCAACGTGGATCACGATTCCTAACTGTACCATTACTTACCCAAAATACATATGTTCACTACCCACATTGTGTCTACGGAGCCTCTACGAATACTAGGAACTTAACCAATACTTGCCGGTGACAAGGCCCCGGCTATACCTTACAATACACAATAAACTCAAAGAAGGTGGCATGAACTACACATGGCCCCGAGAGGAAGTGGGGCTCCCCAATGCAGCTGACTGTATGGAGAGGAGGCATTATTGTCGGTGGGCTGGATTACCTGCTATGGAACCACCTACAATCATGTCACGGCCCGAAATCCCACCTTTCAGGCCGTGACTGCATCTAACATTGAACCCGCTAGACAAGCCAACGTATACAACATTATTGCCTAAATAACACAACATATCAGTATTTAAAACTATTAACCTTTAAACATTTACTGAAATAGCTCGAATTCATAAATGTCCAACCTTTTTCGAAAACATCCCACGCCATTATATCTCGAATTTCTACTGAACATCCCAAATCACTTCAAACGTTTCACAGCAGAAAAATAATAATATTACCTCAAAACTCATAATGAAATGATAAGACACCAACAATGAACAATCCCAAAATCGGGGTGTCACAACCTCACGAACTAACTAACTGAGTGCTAAATACAAAGTCTGAAAGAAATATATAATTGTCTTGGAACTAGAAGAAAAAAGGCAAGAAAATGGGAAATC
>ML269976.1:30913-53072 GCA_005239495.1 Nicotiana undulata | reverse complement strand
AATTTTAACATGAACTACCCAAATTAGTTCTTTAACATCACATACTACAACTTAGTCCCACATGCATGGCCTATTTCTAATCCCCACCACATATTTGAACCCTTAACCTCTTGCATGGAATTTTTGGAAGTAGAACTTACCCGGATGGAAGACAATCTATGGTTATCTTTCTTGTTTCTTGAAGACTTGAGCAAGATTTGGATGATTATGAAGTTAGGTCCCTTCTTTCTCTCTCTATATGCTCTCATTTCTCTCTAAAACCAGTAGAAAATGACCCCAAATGAATCCCTTTAACATATTTATGAAAATGGGGTTGGGTTATGAAAATAGGAAAAGGAAGCCTCCGTAACAGGTTCTGCGATCGCATAATGGATCGCAGAACACACATGCGGGCCGTAGAGTGAATCACAGAATCGCTGCCCAAAACTGGGCTATACTGGCCCAGTCTGCGACTAGATTTGCGATCGCATATCAGAAATGCGGATCGCATTTTGATTCTGTGATCGCAGATTTGACACAGGATCACGTGTTTTCCAGCCTTCGGTAATTTGACCATAACTCTGCGTAGGAATGTCCATATGACAAACGGTTTGAAGCTTTGGAAACTAGATTCGAAGACCTTTCATTTGATAGGCTATTCATCAGATAATACCTTATACATAATTATATATGATCCTTCAAAGTGTGAACTAGTGCAAATACCTTTGGAATTTTAGCCTATTATGGAATTCTCCCATTTGGCCTAGCCTTAGGCTTCCCCTTGGACCTCACATTACTTATTATATGACTCATACACTTATCAACCACATCCAGTTCATTTACATCATATTTAAAGAACATAAAATATTATAATTAATCTACCAGGCACCTCGAAATCCTATATCGCTTGGCAAAAGTTTTCGGGGTCTTACAAATATTAAGGTGAATCAAAAATGAATGGATGAAAGTTAAAAAGTATGAGATGATATTATGCTGTCATTATTAAGATGGACGGTAATAAGGAAGCATTAAATGGCTTAGATTTATACATATAGGATAAGCGGTGAGAGAAAAACCTGGAGTTGGGTGGCAAGTATCCATAATAATAAACCGAAGTAAGAGTTATGGTATAGTATGACCTACCTAGTAGTGGTAAAGCCATAAACATTGATAACCGAGGCTATGAAACAAGATATAGTAATAGTTGTAAGTTCAACAAAATACCAACTAAAGAACTTTAATACACCTATAGATGCCCAGCGGGACATCTTGTCATAGTACAATATATGTTCACCAAGTGAATCCTAAAGATAGGTTAAAAGCTAACTAGAAATTAAAAAAAAGAGATAAGAGTCGCATTGGCACACATTCAAGTTTAGAATTGTCGAGGCTGCAGGAAAGAAGGTAGAAATAGTTACGACATTGAAAGGAGTTCGACCACAAGTCGTGGTGTGAGAAAGAGGCCTAAAGGTGGGAATGTTCTAGCCTTTGGATTTATTCATCGAACAACTCCCTAGAGGGCAAAGACAATATTAAATTATTCGTAAGAGTTATTTCTTAAGATATGGAAAAGTGCATTGGTCAACATTCGAGGACGAATGTTCCAAAGGAGGGAATGATGTTACACCCTATGTTTTCGTACGTGAGAGTACATCGTAAGTCGATTGATGTAAGCTCAGAAATAAGATTATATTTGATGGAATATAAAGTAAGTTAATCATGTTACATTGGAGGTTACAAATATTTAAGATCATGAATAATGAGTACCAAGAGGGTTGGAAAGCTTAGAAGCTAAACCACTTGAAGAAAATAAGTTTCGTCGAAAGTCGACGAGTTTGGAATGTTATAACATATACTTTAGGGTGAGACTATGGTTCATTACATGATAAGGAGGTTATGCTATGAGTTAATTTTTATCGTATGATATTTGTGTTCTACATTTTGAAGTCAAGCAAGTTGTGGAACAAAAGTCGGCAAAGGTCTTCACAAGTTACACTCATAATGTGCTGAATATTAGGTCAAATGTAACTAAGATATTCTCCCAATATACTTGAAATTATTGGATGATCTACCAAAAAAATTTAAGATCTATGAGTATAGTTTCAAATTCATTAAACCGTTCATCGATACGACGTAGGAGTAGAGAGACATTTGCAGTTTCGCGAGACTGCGCAGACATCATAAGTGACAAGTAGGTGGATCACTAGAGCTTTTTGAGTAATACCTTTAATATGTTATATGAGGTCTTATTGGGACATATTATATACCACATTGAAGGTCTTGGAATGTAGTTTTCAACTCTCTTAACCTTTCATTCATACGACATCGGGATAAAAAGATATAAGCGTCGGAAGATGGACCAATCCTAGGGTGCCAAGCTAGCACCTCTTTGACTTTTCCAAACTTTATATATATAAACCTTAGGTTGGCTTTATCTTAATTATTCAGCATAAAAAGACCATAGAACACTCATAAATATAACCTCAAGCTATCTTATAGGGTTTAAAAGATGAATATCATCTCGGGCATGAAATCGAGAAGCAATAAAATTAAAACGATCCCTACGATGTAAGTGTCATTATACCGCCTCTCCTTTTTCTTTGTAGTTAGAGTTTTGGAAGTTATTCATAGTTAAGAAATGTGTAATATCTATATTTAAGTGCTTAAATATCAAGGAAGGCTGATAAATGTGTTTCCTAATAGTTAGAACTCACGGGATGATGATCGGAAGCCGTGAGTTCGAGTTATTTGACTTGTAGCGGACTGTTTTGTGTTGCTGTTGGGCTGCGTGTTTTACTACTGTTTTGTGGAGTTTTGGAGGAGTAAGGGTGTGGAGAAACACCATATAGATGTAGTATTGTGAGCTGGTCGTTCGTTGTAACATTTCCGGGTCGTTTGACACGACTACGGTGATCGTCTTATGTGTGAAGTGATTAGGTTGTGTGTGGACTATTTTGGGAGGGTCAATATGATTATTATTGATGTTGTATGGGCTGTTAGGTGATTGTTTTGACTTGTGTGAAGTCATATAAATAGGGGAGGTGCTACCCGTTTCATTGTAAAATTGGTTGTGGTCGATACATAATAGTTATGACACTCCAATAGCTCTGTATGATGAGTTAGGACTTGGGCATATGTTCGTCTTGGGTTTTCGATGACTCACGAGCATTTCGGCGCCCGAAATGGAAATCAAGATTTCCTTATGTTTGAAATTTGGGTTGGGACGTGATTTTATGCTATCAAGGTCCGCACGGAATTCCGGGACCGGGTATAGTTCTGTATTGTCATTTATGACTTGTCTGCAAAATTTGAGGTCATTACGAGTAGTATAGGTCAGTTCAGCGCATTCTTATGGAAATCAAGAATTTTAAAGTTTTAAGTTATGAATTCAGGGGTTTTTGGGTGTGATTTTGAGTTTAACATTGTTTTGAGTGTTCCGAGGGCTCGAGTAAGTCCGTTTTATGGTTTAGGACTTGTTGTTATATATGGACGGGGGCTCGGGTGGGCCCAGGTGCCTCCCGAACACCACACGAGGCCAAAACTAGCTAAAACACTTGCTGGTGCACTATTGCTGGTGTGACCGCAGGTGCGGGACTGCTCCTGCGGTCCCGGACTGGCGGTGCAAAAACCCAGGGGTCCCCGTTCTTCCGCAGGTGCGGAACCTCTTCCGCAGGAGCGGGTCCGCTGGTGCGGAAACCCCTCCGCAGGTGCGACCCCAGCCCCCTTGCCCAATTTCCGCAGGTGCGAGCCCCAGGCCGTAGGCGCGGGACTGCAGGTGCGGTCCAAGGGCCGCATGTGCGGAAGTCGCTATAGCCAGCAGTATATAAGTGCCAAACTCGGGTTCTTCTTCATTTTTCACATTCAAAACTCCATTAAAGGGCTTAGGACCTTGGGAAAACCTGTCCACGATCAGTTCCAGTAGAGGTAAGTAATTCCACTCCATTTTCTAGTTTAATTCATGAATTTGCCAAGGGAATTAGCTACAAATTATAGGAAAATTCGGGTTTAGGGTAGTAAATTGGGACTTTTGAGAATTATCCAATTTTGTTATGAATTCATGTATAAATCACATAATCATGATCCTTAGACTTCGGGTAAGTGATTCCTTCGAGAATTTTCGAAATTCGAGCGCGTGGGCCCGGAGTTGAAATTCCAAAATCCTTCAAGAATGCCTAATTTCGGATTTATTGGTTGATTCTCCTTCATTTGAACTGAAATTGATTCAATTATACCATGTTTGGCTAGTTACAAGCCGTCGAGAGTAGATTCAAAGATTCGGGTGCATCCTTGATCCAAGGGGTGATATCGTCACGAGGTGAGTCTCCTTTCTAACCTTGTAAGAGGGAACAGTCCCCATAGGTATTCTATGTGTTGTATGTATTTGTTTTGGGGGCTACGTGTGTACCACGTGATGAGAGTTCGTACGTAGCGACTACATGTGTTATGTCCGGGTAGTTTAGGTCAACAACATGCCTTGTATTCTGCCTTGAAATGACTTCTATGTTATAGATTCTTGCGTGATATATCATTGTTATCCCTGAGTTTTTCATTGATTAACTATTTAGAAAGATTTGATAAGTGAAGTAGACTTGATGTTTTGTGTGCACATGTGTCACTTTGCCATTTACATTCTGCGAGCGATATGTAAATCTTCCTTCACTCTTTGGGGAGCGGGTCGTACGCCAGGGTGGATTTTATAGTGCACTTACGGTACGGGCCGGTCGATCCCCGGCACTGCACAAGGATTTATTTGAGAATGCACTTATTGTACGGGCCAGTCGATCCCCGGCAGTGCATTCACAAAGTTACATTATGATACAATGTGATTACATTGATAGACGCACTTACAGTCCGGTTGATCCCCGGCAGTGCGTAGTTTGACTCTTGGTAAGCATGCACTCACGGTACGGGTCGGTCGATCCCCGGCACTGCATAACTCTTCTTGATATGATTACATTATAAACATGCACTCATGGTACGGGCCGGTCGATCCCTGGCTGTGCATAGCTATTCTTCCTCCTGACTCTAGCCGGTTTTTTTACACTTAGGTGCGCATGACTGTTTGGTGTTGAATTCCTGATTTATGACGTGACAGGTGGTTGGGAAAAAGAGACAGGGAAGTTGATACTGCTTTCGATATTTATTTGGAAACTCTGTATTCCCTTTACAATTGTGGTGCATTGTTTACACGTCTACTGTTTTCCTTACATCCTGCTTTACATTATTACTTTTGGACCTTAGTGAGTATCGAGTCGACCTCTCGTCACTACTTCTTCGAGATTAGACGGGATACTCACTGGTTACATATTTATTTATGTACTCATGCTGCACTTTCTTTTCTTTTCTGTACTTGACTGTACAGGTCCGGAGGCTGGTACCTCTGATTATCAGGCCGGTGCTAGATATTGATAGTGTGGTCATACTTCATGGTGAGCTGCTTTCCCGGCAACTTCCTAGCAGCACCCTGGAGTTTCTTTTGTTATATTCTCTGTCTATTTCATTCAGACTGAGACTCTGTATATATTTTAGTCATTGTATATTCAGTAGTTGCCCGTGACACTCGTGACACTAGTTCTTGGAACACACGTAGTGTATATTTTGGGTTGTTGGCTGTACATATGTAATGCGGCATGCCTATTGGTTGATTTTCTGCACTTGTAGTTTTATTTCACATCACCCGCCATTATTATGTTTATATCTGTTTAAAATTAGTTAAAAGATGAAATTTGCGTAATTGGGAATGGTAACACTTTGTGTCTCCATATTGGCTGGCCTAACCTCGCAGTTGGGCGTCATCGCGACCTGAATCAAGATTTGGGTCGTGACAACGTGGTATCAGAGCATTAGGTTCACGTAGTCTCACGAGTCACGGGCAGACCTAGTAGATTCTTGCGGATCTGTACGGAGATGTCTGTACTTATCTTCAGGAGGCTATAGGGTGTTAGGAAACTCCTTTTGATTCATATCCTATGGTGCAGCCGATGATGTACTCAAATTTGATCTTCTACTCTCTCACAGATGGTGAGGACGCGTGCTTCACATGTTTCAGATCCAGGGGAGGCTGCTACCCCCGCCGCTCGAGGCCGTGGTAGGGGCAGGGGTAGGGATCTTGTTCGTGGTAGGGGGCGAGGGCATCCCAGAGCTGTACCGGTTGCACCGATCGAGGATCCGTATATTGAGGAGTAGGATGAGATGCCTCCAGTAGCTCCAGCACCAGAGATGTGGCATTCATGAAGGGGGATAAGGTTATGTTGAAGGTTTCGACGATGAAGGGCATCATGAGATTTTGGAAGAAGGGAAAGTTGAGCCCCAGGCTTATAGGTCCTTTCGAGGTGTTGAAGCGGGCTGGAGAGGTTGCTTTACCTCCAGCCTTGTCAGGAGTTCATCCAATATTTCACGTATCCATGCTTCGGAGGTATCACGCGGACTTCTTGCACGTGGTTGATTACATCACTATTCAGTTAGATGAGAAGTTGGGCTACGAGGAGGAGCCAATTGCTATTATTGATAGGCAGGACCGCCAGTTGAGGTCCAAGGAAGTTGCTGCGGTTAAGGTCCAATAGGGAGCCAACCAGTTGAGGAGGCGACTCAGAAGTCCGAGCAGGACTTGCGGAGCAGATATCCATAGCTATTTAGCACTCCAGGTACGATTCTAGACCCGTTCGAGGACAAACGTTTGTTTAAGAGGGGGAGAATGTAACGATCCAGCCAGTCGTTTTGCGTATTACGATTTCGTTCCCTTAGATAAAACCTTCCTTAGCGTCTATTCATGCTTTATGACTTGCGGGAGCAGGTGGTTCGGGATTTGGGAATGATTTGAGTGGTTTAGGAACACTTGGTTCCTTAAGATTGGCCTATTTTGCCAAGTTTGACTTCGGTCAACATTTTGAGCAAACGACCTCGGAATAGAGTTATGATAGCTCCAGTAGCTCTGTATGATTATTTCGGACTTGGGCGTATGTTCGGCTCAGGTTTTCGGTGATCCGGGAGCATTTCGGCGCCCGAAATGGAAATCAGGATTTCCTTATGTTTGAAATTTGGGTTGGGACGTGAATTTATGATATCAAGGTCCGAACGGAATAACGGGACCAGGAATAGATCCGTATTGTCATATATGACTTATATGCAAAATTTGAGGTCATTCCGAGTAGTATAGGTCGGTTCGGCGCATCATTATGGAAATCAAGAATTTTAAAGTTTTAAGTTATGAATTCAGGGGTTTTGGGGTGTGATTTTGATTTTAGCATTGTTTTGAGAATTCCGAGGACTCGAACAAGTCCGTTTTATGGTTTAGGACTTGTTGGTATATATAGACGGGGGCTCAGGTGGGCCCAGGTACCTCCCAGACACCACACGAGGCCAAAACCAGCTAAAACAACTGCTGGTGCACTGTTGCTGGTGTGACCGTAGGTGCGGTGGCCCAGCCGCAGGTGCGAAAACCCAGGGGTCCCCCTTCTTCAGCAGGTGCGGAACTTCTTCCGTAGGAGCGGGTCCGCTGGTGCGGAAACCCCTCCGCAGGTGCGACCCCAGCCCACTTACCCAATTTCTGCAGGTGCGAGCCCCAGGCCGCAGGTGTGGTCCAAGGGCCGCAGGTGCTGAAGTCGCTGTAGCCAGCAGTATATAAGTGCCAAACTCGAGTTCTTCTTCATTTTTCACATTCAAAGCTCCATTAAAGGGCTTACGAGCTTGGGAAAACCGGTCCACGATTAGTTCCAGTAGAGGTAAGTAATTCCACTCCATTTTCTAGTTTAATTCACGAATTTACCAAGGGAATTAGCTACAAATTATAGGGAAATTCGGGTTTAGGGTAGTAAATTTGGACTTTTCAGAATTTGGTGAATTATCCAATTTTGTTATGAATTCATGTATAAATCACATAATCATGATCCTTAGACTTCGGGTAAGTGATTCCTTCAAGAATTTTTGAAATCCGAGCGCGTGGGCCCTAGGTTGAAATTCCAAAATCCTTCAAGAATGCCTAATTTCGGGTTTATTGGTTGATTCTCCTTCTTTTGAACTGAAATTGGTTCAATTATACCATGTTTGGCTAGTTACGAGCCGTCGAGAGTAGATTCGATGATTCAGGCGCATCCTTTATCTGAGGGGGTGATATCGTCACGAGGTGAGTCTCCTTTCTAACCTTGTAAGAGGGAACTGTCCCCATAGGTATTCTATGTGTTGTATGTATTTGTTTTAGGGGCTGCGTGCATACCACGTGACGAGAGTTCGTACGTAGCGACTACATGTGTTATGTCCGGGTAGTTTAGGTCCACAACATGCCTTGTATTCTGCCTTGAAATGACTTCTATGTTATAAATTCTTGCGTGATATATCATTGTTATCCCTGAGTTTTTCATTGATTAACTATTTAGGAAGATTTGATAAGTGAAGTAGACTTGATGTTTTGTGTGCGCATGTGTCGCTTTGAAATTTACATTCCGCGAACGATATGTAAATCTTCTTTCACTCTTAGGGGAGCGGGCCGTACGCCACGGCGGATTTTATAGTGCACTTACGGTACAGGCCGGTCGATCCCCGACAGTGCAAAGGGATTTATTTGAGAATGCACTTATGGTACGGGCCGGTTGATCCCCGACAGTGAATGGATGAAGTTACATTATGATACGGTGTGATTACATTGATAGACGCACTTACGGTACGGGCCGGTCGATCCCCGGCAGTGCGTAGTTGGACTCTTGGTAAGCATGCACTCATGGTACGGGCCGGTCGATCCCCGGCAGTGCATAGCTCTTCTTGATATGATTACATTTTAATCATGCACTCATGGTACGGGCCGGTCTATCCCCGACAGTGCATAGCTATTCTTCCTCGTGACTCTAGCCGGTTGCTTTACACTTATGTGCGCATGACTGTTTGGTGTTGAATTCCTGATTTATGACGTGACAGGTGGTTGGGAAAAGCGAGAGGGAAGCTGATACTGCTTTCGATATTTATTTGGAAACTCTGTATTCTCTTTACAATTGTGGTGCATTGTTTACATGTCTACTGTTTTCCTTACATCCTGCTTTACATTATTACTGTTGGACCTTAGTGAGTATCGAGTCGACCTCTCGTCACTACTTCTTCGAGATTAGACAGGATACTCACTGGGTACATATTTATTTATGTACTCATGTTGCACTTTCTTTTCTTTTATGTACTTGACTGTACATGTCCGGAGGCTGGTATGTCTGATTATGAGGCCGGTGCTAGATATTGATAGTGTGGTCATACTTCACGGTGAGCTGCTTTCCCAGCAACTTCCTAGCAGCACCCTGGAGTTTCTTTTGTTACATTCTCTGTCTATTTTATTCAAACTGAGACTTTGTATATATTTTAGTCATTGTATATTCAGTAGTTTCCCGTGACACTCGTGACACTAGTTCCTGGCACACACGTAGTGTATATTTTGGGTTGTTGGCTGTACATATGTTATGCGACATGCCTATTGGTTGATTTTCTGCACTTGTAGTTTTATTTCACATCACCCGCCATTATTATGTTTATATCTGTTTAAAATTGGTTAAAAGATGAAATTTGCGTAATTGGGAATGGTAACACTTAGTGTTTCTATATTGGCTGGCCTAACCTCGCTGTTGGGCGCCATCCCGACCTGAATCGAGATTTGGGTCGTGACATGACCAGCGAAGCAATCCACGAATGACTGTAGCTCATGCTTAGCGCAATTGTCAATCTGGATGTGTATGTTAGGCAAGGGGAAGTCATCTTTTGGACTGGCCCGGTTGATATCCCGGTAGTCCACCCAGACTCTAACCTTCCCATCTCTCTTTGGCACTGGCATGATGTTAGCTAACCATGTCGCATACTCGACTACCCTGAGAACCTTGGCGTTGATCTGCTTGGTGACTTCTTCCTTGATTTTCAAACACATATCAGGCTTGAACTTTCTGAGCTTTTTTTTCATCAGTAGGCACATTGGATTAGTCGGTAATTTGTGAGAACAATTGATGTAATCAGACCAGTAATGTCATCGTATGAGTAGGCGAATATGTCCTCATATTCTTTCAAGCATTTCGTATATTCATTCTTCTCTGACGGTGCCAAGTGCATGCTGATTCGAGTGTCTTTGAAATTTTCTAAATCTCCCCGGTTGATAGTTTCGGTCTCGTCCAGGTTGGACTTAGGTCCGTTCCCAAAATTCTCGACTTCTTTGACAATCTCGTCAGGTATGTCATCTTCTTCTAAGTCAATGCCCATTTGTTGCGTTGTCTCGTTGCATGTCATAGTAATTGGTTCATCAAGACAATAATAGTAATTTTAAAGACCCGTAAAATTTCTAACTAAAAACGATGCCCGGATAGGTCCCCATGTTGATATAACTGTAAAGATTCTTAAAATGGACCCCTTTGGAGCGAAAAGTACCCAAGGACTTAAAAGATAAAATTTTCCAGAATCGCGCGGATCTGCGGTCCACTATGCGATCGCAGATCATGTATGTGAAACACATAGTGGTCGCATACCTGGACAGTTGCTGTCCATTTTGAGGACAGCTATGCGACACATAATGAGATCGCATTACATGAAATGCGGGCCGCATAGTTGTCGCATTCATGCACCAATATTTTTGCGGAGGGAGTTATGCGGCGCACTATGCGATCGCATAACAGATATGCGGACCGCATAGCTGCCGCATACCTGGGCAGTCTGCTTCTCCTTTTTGCCCAGCTGAGGGCCACTTATGCGAGAGGTCTGCGGACCGCATAGCAGGAATGCGATTGCATTCCTGACTGCTTACCTGCATCGGGGCTTCTAATTTCTTATTTTAAAACCGGACCCCCAGCTTAATAAAACCCCCATCCACTTCATTTTTAACGACTATCTGATTAAAATAAAGAGAAGTGAGAGTGGGTTCTAGTGAGAGAAAGTCACCATCTCCACCAAGTTGATCCTCCATCTCTACTCAGGCCTGGAATTAATCGAGTAGTCATCATCTTCTTCATCACAAGAGGTAAGTTTCAACCCCATTTTCGATTAACTCACCGATACGAGTTAAAATGGAACACACATAGGCTAGTTCTTGAAGGTAAGAGTTAAAAATCTTGCATGCATGTACTTAATCTACCATAACCTAGTAAAGGAAAGTAGGTTAGAGTAATCTTTCACTAAAAAGGGGCTAGTAGTCTAAAGGGACATAGCGTTTGATAAAATGCCCACATGAGTCCGAGTCATATTCATGATTCCCAATCCTAGGTTTACATGTGTCACATTGTGAAATAGATTGAAGGCGCTAGAAGGTCCGGTAATTTGAGATAGAAATTGTATGTATGGCTAACTCTAATCTTCGTAGGATAACCCCATTTTGTTCACTTTCCAGGTATGATTCTCTTGTTGGATATCTATGGAATTTATGTGTTCTATGTGCCTAATTGAGAAATTCTTTCTTCTATGTCGTTCCATGCTATTACCATATCGTTGTGCTGCTTGAGTATATGAGTTGTGATCATTATGTTCCTTCTTCTACTATGTGTGCGATCATTGTATATGATGGGTGTGGTAAATGTGAAAGATTGGAATGTTATGAAATATGAATAAAAAAGTTGTAATGATATGAAGTGTGAGAAAAGAGATGGTAATGATGTGAAATACGAATCAAGAGGTTGAATTGATATGAAACATGAATTAATGGATTGGGTTGTTATGGAATATGGATTAAAGGATGAATTGTTGTGAAATATGTGTCAAAGGATTTTAATGATATGAAAGATGAATCAAAGAATGATATGTGTTGGGGATCAAAAAGGTTAAAAATGATGTAAGTGATCTAAAATATCCATAAATGGACCAGGAGAATGTCCTAGGGGTGAGAAGGCCTATCCGATCTGGCTGGGATCGGACTCCATGCCGTACACATTGATGAATTGATATTGTGATATGATTATTATGTGATGATGATTATTGTCCTCACTGTTTCAGTTGAGATGGCCTAGCCAACCGGGCAGAGATCAGACTCCGTGTGCAGTGCACATGCCATGGTGTTAGCCTAGCCGATTCGGGCAGAGATCGGACTCCGTATGACCAAGCCACAGTGGTGATATGTGATGTGATTAATATTCAGACCTCACCTAGGATGGCTTAGCCGATCAGGCAGAGATCGGACTCCATGTGACAACGACACGGTGGATCAGTAATAATAATAACAAGATGAAACTTAAAAGAAAATAATCCAAAAGATGGAAAAACGGGATAAGGCATGTGGAAATTCTTGTTTGTGTTTTCCCTTGCTTCGGTGCATTGTTGTATGATACCTCTATTTGAGTTTAACTGTTGATTTTGTTGAACCAAGTCACTGCATGGTTTGGATGATTGACAAATGTCTACCCAGTTGAACCAGGTCAATCAGGGCAAACATACTTGAACATACCCATTGGCACAAGAACCGTCTATGGACAGGAGATATACATGATTGTGAATTATCCATGAACTAAGAAGTTGTCTCCTAAAGGGAAAAGGTTGAAAATTGATAAGAAGTTAGAGTTCGAGTTCAGTGAGGACAGAAACAAAAGGAGGAAGTTGAGATAAATACAAACTCTTCCATAAAGGAAGAGTTGCATTAGAATTGAACATCATATCTCAACAACTGATTCTACAAAGTGTTGAAGAATTCCTGCTAAAGATTTCACGCACAAAGACAGAAGTGAAACAAGAATTGAAAGCAAAATTCCCAGAGCTATTTTGCAAGCAGAATCCTTGTGCGACACCAAAGCTACTTACCAGCTAGAAGAACCAGTTCCATCTGTTTGTCTTTCGAGTCTAGTTGGTTGTAGTAGGTGAATTAATATTGTATATTTCATCTTTATTAGAAGCAATTGTAATAGGTACACACTGTTAAAGTTAGAGTTAACTTGAAGTTGTCATAATTAGTATGTGGACTAGGTCCAGACGAGTACAACATGATCCAAAGCTGCACCAGTGCCAAAGAAATTTGGGATACCTTGCAAGTATCCATGACGGAACACCTCAAGTGAAAAGATCAATAGGTACTATACTATACTCTCAGTATGAAAACTTCACTATGAAAGAAGGAGAGACAATCCAAGAGATGTACACAAGGTTCATAACTTTGACAAATGAACTTAAGTCTCTTGGTAGAGTCATTCTTGAAGAGGACAGGGTAGAGAAGATCCTGACAAGGGTCTTGCCAATTTCCTGGGAAAGTAAGATCACTGCTATCCGGGAATCCAAAAATATGGCAAACATCAGATTGGACGAGCTAATTAAAAACCTTACTGCTTATGAACTCAGAAGACAGACAATGAAAATGGATGCTCCAAAGAAGGAGAGGAGTCTAGCACTGAGGGAGCATATCTGGAGAAAGATGAGATGGCCATGATTACCAAAGAATTCAGAAACTTCCTCATAAGGAAGACGGGCATCTGTAGAGGAGAAAACTACAACAAAGCAAAAGCTCCAGAAAGGCCAACCAACGAGGGATGCTACAAGTGTGGAAAGACTGACCACCTTATCAAGAATTGTCCTCAGTGGGAATTGGAATGGAAAAAGGCGAGATTTGAAAGGAGGAACAGGAAAAAGGAACTGGTCCAACCCATGAAAACCACAACAAAAGCTATGGTTGCTGCTTGGGGAGAAATTTTAGATGAAGAATAAGAAGATGGTGAGAATGAAGATCAGGCGCTCATGGAAATTGGAGAATACGATGAGGAATCATATGAAGAACCAGAGGTAAGTATCTCTCATCTTAAAAACAAAATAAAGTTCCTATCTAAGGAAAAACTCTCTGAGTTGCTACTTGATTTCATGGATGATTCTGAAGAAACAACCAAAAGGAAATAAAAACTCTCTAAAGAATGTGCAATGCTAAAGGAAAAATGCATGAACCTAGAAATCAGAGTAAGTGAATCTGAAAAGAAAAATACTGCCCTGATGAACCAGTTTCATCAACTTGAAACATAGATTCTAGAGCTAAAATCTGAAAACTTAAAATTAAAGCTAGGATTCAGTAAAAAGATTGTTGATCATTCTCATATCATGTTAGAAGAAAATGTGGAAAAACTAAAAGATAAGATGTATGCCAAGGATGATTAGATAAGGACACTTATGGAGAACTTGGTAAAGTCAAACATGAGTTAGATCGAACTTGTAAATGGAATAAATCCTCTGATGCCTTGACATGGCTTCAAGAGAATCATAGTAGCAACCGGAGAGGGCTTGGCTTTGGGAGTCAATTTCCCAAGTGGGATCCCAAAAGCAAGTATCTCACTCTCCCCGAGAATAAAATCTGCACCCACTGTGGTAAGACTGGCCACTTTAAAATTGAGTGTACTGCAAAAGAGCTGGCCAGTCAAAGAAATGAGAGTTTTGTTAAAAAGAAAAACTAGCTACCAAATTTGGCTAGAAAAAACTTGATCCATCCATTCTCTCATAGAAAAGGACCCAAACTAGTTTGGGTTCTTAGAACTAACCCCCGATTTCTTTTTGTAGGTTCAAGTGAGATGAAGCAGCCAAATTTTGTATTTGGACAGTGGCTGCTCAAAACATATGGCAGGGAACAAGGAACGGTTCCTTTCACTTGAAAACCTCAAAGGAGGAAATGTCTCCTTTGGAAATGGAAAGAAAGGTGAAATTATAGGGGTTGGTAAGGTAGGTAAGGATGACACACGTTCCATTGAACATGTGTACTTGATAGATGGCTTGAAATATAGCCTGATCAGTGTGTCATAATTGTGTGACAGAGGTAACCTTGTTGCTTTTACTTCCACAAAATGTTTTGTGATCAACCTGCTTACTGACAAGATTGTTTTGCAGGGAAAAAGAATGAATAAGATCTATGGCATAGACTTGTCCACACTGTCTGAAAATGAACTCACTTTCTTAAGTGTGTTGGACAATGATCCCCTCCTTTGGCATAAAAGACTTGGTCATGCGAGTCTAAATCAGCTTAACAAATTAGTCTCTAAGGAATTAGTGGTACGGCTTCCTAACATTAAATTCAAGGAAGACAAAGTTTGTGAGGCATGTGCAAGGGGAAAGCAGGTAAGATCCTCATTCAAAAGTAAGAAAATGGTCAGTACCACCAGGACGTTGGAACTGGTTCATATGGACCTATGTGGTCCTATGAGAACTCTGAGCAGAGAGGGTAAGAAATATGTAATGGTTCTAGTTGATGACTATTCAAGGTTAACTTGGACCTTATTCCTGACATCTAAAGATGAAGCATTTGATATGTTCACCTCATTTGTTAAGAAAACTCAAAATCAATTAGGAAATCAACTAGCATCAATAAGATCTAACCATGGCACTGAATTTGAGAATGCAAAGTTTGCTGAGTTCTGTGATGAACATGGTATCAATCACAACTTTTCTGCACCTAGAACCCCACAGCAAAATGGGGTTCTGGAACAAAAGAATAGAACTCTTGAAGACATGGCAAGAACCATGCTTCTTTCTAGCAAACTACCACACAGCTTCTGGGCAGAAGCAATAAACAGTGGTTGCTATATAATCAATAGATGTATGACCAGGCCACTGGTAGAGAAGACTCCTTATGAATTACTTAAAGGGAGAAAGCGCAACATATCCCACCTTAGGGCTTTCGGATGCAAGTGCTTTGTGCACAATAATGGCAAAGATTCCCTAGGTAAATTTGATCCCAGAAGTGATGAGGGAGTATTCTTGGGATATTCATCACATATCAAAGCTTATAAAGTGTATAATAAAAGAACTATGTGTGTAGAAGAGAGTGTGCATGTTGTCTTCGATGAAACTAACACTCTTTCTGAGAGACAGGAACTAGAAGATGAGGAGCTTGGACTGTTGAGGAGAAGTGAATACATTGAATCAAATATGGAAGATAGAACAAGTGATGGACCAGGTCCAACTACCCTAAGCAACATGACAGGGGGAACTCAACATGTGAACCTTGGCCCTGATCCTGTTCAACAACAACAGGACACCATGGAACTATCTAGAAGTGAACAGGTGGTTCTCAAACAACACAGATATCAGAGTTCTCATCCTCTTGAGAACATCATAAAAGATTTGTCATCTGGAATCAAAACAAGATCCTCCTTGAAAAATCTGTGTGTGTTTGATGCCTTTCTATACTTGATTGAACCAAAGAACATTGGTGAATCCCTACAGGATGTTGACTGGGTAAATTCCATGCAAGAAGAGCTGAATCAACTTGAAAGAAGTCAAGTATGGCACTTGGTACCCAGACCACTAGACAGATCAGTGATTGGCACAAAGTGGGTCTTCAGGAACAAGCTCAATGAGGATGGAACTGTTACAAGAAACAAGGCTAGACTGGTTGTCCAATGATATAGCCAAGAAGAGGGAATTGACTATGATGAGACCTTTGCGCCTGTGGCAAGACTGGAGACAATCAGACTTCTTATAGCATTTGCTGCACACATGGAATTCACTCTCCATCAGATGGATGTTAAGAGTGCTTTCCTCAATGGCTATCTGAAGGAAGATGTATTTGTCAAACAACCTCCAAGTTTTGAAAGCAAGGAGTCACCTGACCATGTATACAGACTTGACAAGTCTCTTTATGGTCTCAAACAAGCACCTAGAGAATGGTACGAGCGACTATCAAAATTCCTGCTAGAACATGGGTACAAATGAGGCAAAATTGATAGTACCTTATTCTTAAAGGAAAAAGGTAAGGATCTCCTCATTGTGCAAATATACGTGGATGATATCATATTTGGGGCAACCTCTGAAAAATTGAGTAAGGAATTTGCTATACTTATGGGGAGTGAGTTTGAGATGAGTGTGATGGGTGAGCTAAACTTCTTCTTAAGCTTTCAAATCAGGAAAAACTCAAATGGAACAATAATCCATCAATAAAAGTATGTGAAAGAATTGCTCAAGAAATTTAAAATGGAAGACTCAAAGGAAATAGACACCCCCATAGCCACAACTACAAAATTAGATGTGGATTAACCTGGTTCATCCATTGATCAGAAGCTATACAGAGGGATGATTGGGTCCCTATTATATCTCACTGCCAGCAGACCTAATATTGTGTTCAGTGTAGGACTATGTGCTAGGTTTCAGGAAAATCCAAAGGAGACCCAAGAAGCAAAACATGAAGACGAATACCCTACGGTGGATGTGTCCCAGGGATGTGATGGAGAATTCATCATGAAAGGTACGGTATGATTTTCTATGGTCGTACCTTTCATACAAATAATCAAAAGGGATGTATGATTCTTTCAAGCATCCCAATTCAGTGTTCTTCTTCAAACCCATAATTTAAAAAAAAAACCTTGCCTGTGTTATTCTCAGGCATTAACAAACCCTGAGTTTCCCAAGCTAGATCGGCCAATCCTCCTATCTCCTCTAGCAAAGGTATCATTTCGATGTCCCCAAAGCGGAAGACGGCCCTTTTAGAGTCCCAGAATATAGTAGCAGCCTCTATCATCATGTTGTTAGGCTGGATATCCAGGAGGGATGGTAGATTACCCAGGTATTTCTTGACGAGGGTTTTGTCACTAGAATGCAAATCTTCCCACCAACTCAACAATTTTCGGTGGATGTTGGTGACCAAGCCGAATCTGGGGACTTCGTGCCTCATATTTCTGCAAGGCAAACAAGGTTAGACCCTGACCCCCACCAGACTCGACTATTTAACATCAACGATTAGCATGAAGCATTTAATTCTCCAAATGAATACACAGAACGTGGTGATGTTCATTTGAGTTTATGGAAACCCGGTGGACTTTTGACAAGGCTATCTTAAAGGCTACTGTGCGGTTAACACGTTAGCCTGTCTAGGTTTGACCATGATGCATAACAGAGTAAGGTTTCTATGGGGTTTTAGACTGGTACCCTTGAGCGGACAACTCAAGGGGAAAGGCACGGAACCGTCGACTGCACCGTTGATCGACTAGTTTTACCTCAAATAAGCCTTTTCAAATTTATGGGTGATAATGTAGGAAGGGTGCAACCACTCATCAAGCCTTGCTATAGGATTTTGTTTTGCACGAGTGGAGTATGAATATTGGATCATGGATAATGCAATAAATAATAAACATGTAGTCACGTATTTGCACGTTATGAAAGCAGTAAATACAACATTTTATAATTTAAAACGGTTACAAAGGAAGGAAACCAGAAAGATATGTCAGTTACTTTTGAGAAAAATTAAATGCTTAAAGGAAATAAACAAGTAATTGCACATAGTAAGAGGTACAAATTCACAAAGCAATTTGAAAATGGTAAAAGCCTAGATATCCCCAGCAGAGTCGCCATGCTTTCGCGACCCCTTTTTCCCAAGCACTCCTTTCGGGGTCGGTTAAAAGGGTTTATGACATTGGTTGGGGCAACTCATTCCTTTTGGGAAAGGGGTTTGCATATTTTCGAAGAGTCGCCACCTAATGATTTTGAGGTGCGTTAGGGCACCTAATGGGGGGTTCATTTACAACTATGTTTGATAACCAGAGACATGGTAAGGGCTTGAAATTATCCTAAGGGGAAGGTGTTAGGCACCCCTCGGGATCCACAAGTGTGGTTCCCGGCCAAATAGCATTTGTGAATTTTGTACAACTAGCATGTAAACAAATATTGTCCAAGTAGTAGGGGATTTTAGTCTAAGTACACATATGTTTGAAAACAGTTAATAGAGAGATAGATCTTGAAAAGAATTATAGTCTAAGCATATATATAGAGTAAGAGTACCCTAGGTTTGTATGTAATATGGATCACATCTATGCAATACCCGGTATGAAACTCCTCGACGAGGGGCTACATGTGGTGTTAGCGCACCGGTCATCATGTCCATATCTACCCTTTCCCACCCCGTGAAGGTAATTAGAGCGAGTGTTGGTCATGACCTCTATTGCATGATGTTACCCGTCCCTTCCTATTAGTCCCGGAGGAATTTAGGACTTCTATCCTATAAAGGAGGTTCTAGGCAGACCCTCAGGTTTTAAAGGTAAAAACACTAAGGCGACATATAGAAAAACAGATAGGACTGCAGATAGGGGATAACACATAAACAGGAAAGGCTCAAGTACCTCCACAAATAATGCACAAAATCATCATGACTCAAATACAGTTAAGGTCTTGGTTTAAATTTAGATCCTAATCACGGTATCTAAGTGATAACAATAGAGAGACTGATTTACTGCATAACTCAGAGAAGAAGTCCTAATTAGTTTTGCATATTGGTTTTAAGCATGCTGATAGTTAGACAGTAATCACAAAAGGACAATTCCGATTTTATTTTAAAGTTGGTTACCTAAGGCTTGCCTAGGTGTAGGATCATATGTAACAGTCATCAGAAGGGTTAACAGTTTTAGGTTGTTACTCCTAAGAGCATGCAGTTCTAAGTGTTGCTGAATATACAAGAGTTTATTACCAGTTGTTAGAGCGAAATGGATTATATCATATGTAGTAATTAGACTAAGTGTAATTAGGCGAGTGTGATCCTAGAACATGATATCTAATGCAAGGATGATGCACATGCAGAATCACTAAAGCATGATTTCTAAATTCAAACCAAATTATGCACAGTTTCAGAATAGGCAGAAGTGACAGCTTGTTTTAGTGTTGTTTACCTTAGAACAAGATTTCTAAGTGCGTAGCATAGTTGTAGCATGATAAAACATGATTGCGGTTTCTGTTAACACATTCATCCTATGACAGGATTTCTAAATGCTTTCAGGACATGTAAGGTTTACATAGGGAAGAATCACATGGTGACGGTTTATTTTAATATTATTATTTACCTTAGAGACATGATTTCTAGGTGATGAATGAGATGCTGAAAATAGTATATATGAAGCCTAGGGAGCATGGTATCTAATGCATGGCATGTTTTGTATGTGTTATTCCTAAACATGACTTCTATTGTACACAGAAGAAAAGTAAACCTACGAGTATCATTTCTACCCTTGGCTACACTACAGCATACATATTACCCTCCGTTTTTTCTCTATCCAACCCCAAAGTTGTTTACAAATAATTATTACAGACCATTGCGCATGAATTACATAACTGAATTAAGAAAAATAAGATGTTATCTATAGGGAGCCTGCAATATAGGCCCAGATCTCCATGTCCTCAATGCCAAGTAGTGTTTCACAGCCTTTCTCATAATCCGGGTGTGTCAGAGTTCCCTAAGGACCTACAGGGATCTCGGGCAGTGCTCACACCCAGAGTTCATAGCCATAGTAGAGTAAGTGCAATGTGGAAGGGCCAACCTTAGTGTGTCAAAGTTAAGAGGGAGATCAAGGGTCCCAAAGCAATGCTCGCACAAATGGGGGCATAACTTAAGGGGTCTAAGAGTAGAGTGAGAGTGTTTGACATAGTTTTGAAAAGGTTGAGTAAGAAAAAAAAATAGTTTTGAAAAGAGACTTGATCAAAATGATTTTATAACAGAAAAGTTTAACCAATGAGACAGTTTGAAAGATCAGAATAATCAGAACAACTCCAATCTCAAGATGAAAACAAGTTCAGCACCACACAAGGAACAAAGAACGAAGAGCAGTCCAACAACCACAAACAGGGGTAATGGGATTTGAGGGACAAGTATAGAGCATGTGAGGGCAAGCACGTAGTAGGTAGAGGTATACATAGGTACATAATTAAAGAAATCCCAAAAGTGGTTTAATGGACTAAGGCAACGTGTATCTCAAGATTACAAAGAACCAAGTAGCATAAGATGTGGACAATCATATTGAAGCAGGCTAGAAAAGGGGATACCATTACGTAAACATGTTAAGTCTAAGGGAAGGGAGTGCATAACATGCTGATAAAGAAATAAGGTAGACATATCAATTGCAAGTTGAGCAACAAAACCATAAGTAAAAACAGACTATGAACAGGATGAATTGCAGTAATAAAAGAAACATGTTGTCTTTGAGACTTGAATTGAAATCAGGACATACCAGTGAAAAAGACAGTAACACAAAGTAGGAGATATGAGAGAACAATAGTTAGCCTTGGCTAGGAGCCGGCTAACTTAGAGCAATAACAAGTAGCACATAAGAGAGAGCCGAAAGTTTAATTGTGAGATAGAGAGTTATTGAACCAGTTTTTTCGTGTCCTCAAGACTGTTAATGAGAGTAGTATATATAATAGTTTAAATCTAGGTAAAATAAGGCAAAAATTACAATTGTACAGTAATTATGGAACTCAGAACCAATTAGAGTGAAATAAGCACAAGTATCCCCTTAATTAAGGGAATTAACTTCAAACTGAAAGAACAGGTAACAAATAAGGAAATAAATCATCGCATAATTGGAACATAACAAATAAGGAAATACTTCAAATAGTGCAAGTACAGAACATGTAATTAGTCTAGGTTCATAGGGTCCTAATTCAGGAAACAAATGTGGAGAATCAATAAACGATGTAGTCAACCACACAATAAGGCAGGAAATCAATAAAGAATATTACTCTAGGAAATCAGTAAAGGTATCAGTCACTAGAAATTAGGGATTTAAGGAATCGAAAGTAATAATTGAGGGAAAATACAACAGATTTCTGTGAATAAATAAAATAAACATAATATAGGCAAGAAGAGGTGTAAATAAGAAAACCTAACAAGCACAGTAGGGTAAAAATCACATAAAACCAGGAACATGCTCATGAGAAACAGACAGACATACAAATCAAAAGAACGAATCGATAAAGACAGGCTCAGGATTATAATACAGTGTTAAAACTAAGGTTTTATAAGAAATTATGATTAAAAGTGATTTTAACAAAAGTTGTTTAAACATATGAGAAGAATCACAGAATAACACTTAAACTCGAGGAAATCGTTTTTGAATAAAGGTTTTCTAGAAACCCTAGTTAGAAGATGGAAAATCTTTTTAGGAAAAATTAAAACCCCTAGAAGAAAACATCAAAACAACTTGAAATATATATAGATCTGTTACAGATCTAGAAAAATTGGAAGTTTAAGAAGTTAGGGTTTCAAAGAGAGAACCTAGAGTGGAGAGAAAAACTCAAAGTTTTACCGGTTTCAATCGGAAAGTGTAAAGATCTTACTCGGACAGTCGTGGATGGCCGGAGAATGGCATGAAAGGCCATAGGTGGGAGTTGAACCGCTCCAGGTTCTCTTAAGGGCCTCTACACAAAGTCAAACCGGCGTGGGGAAGAGACATATGCTAGGAAGGGTGAGACCTCGTGGTTTCCGGCAAGAGAGGTGGCCGGAAAAGGGAGACAGAGATCAACGGAGGGG